>JACGAQ010002448.1:0-41040 GCA_014119065.1 Orius insidiosus
GTTCAACGTAACATGGCTAATGGTCCGCTTTTCGCCCGATCAATCGATATGCGTTTATTAATTTTTTTAGTGTTCAATTTCATTTTTGAAAAAATTAGATGAAATTGAAGGTTGTGGTGAATATTTAAACATCAATTTAAAATGGGATCCGTTCGATCCGTACACAAGGGAGAAACCTTGTCAATGACTGCCTTTAGTTCATGTAAGATGCCCATAGGTTCTCTGAAGTCTAAATTCCCGCTTGAGACAATATGGCGAAAGGCTGTGCACATTTTTATTTATAGTTTAAATTTAAAACTTACATTTTTATTAATGCTTTCATATTGTCTGACGATGACGAAGATCGACCATGCGTTGAGGAAGATGGAAGGAAAAAAGCGGATAACCCCTTTTACCTTTAAAAAACCTAACGAGTTAGACAGAATTTCAAAAAACGACTTCACGAACACACAAAGGACCGGAAATGAGACAACCTTCCCGATATTTCTGCTGCCAAAATCAAACTAAAATACGCTTTTATCAATCTCTCATCTCTTTTCAAACTTTTCTTAAGACATTGCTTCGAAATATCGTTCAAACATTTAAAATTCGGCAACGATAAAAGACTTACGATCGTGTTCACAATTACGACATGACAATGAAACAATGAAATATGGGTAATAAAACAGTTAATAGGACTGAAAACGTCACAAACAATATGCGATAAATAAGTAAATACATTAAAATCAAAAAGTTAAGGTAGACAATTTTTACATCATAAACAAAATTAAAGCCTAAATCAAAAACGGTTTTTTCTGTCTTTTTTATCATTTTTAACGCGTTTTTTAAAATTTTATGGTTAATTATTATATAGAAAAATGAAGCTAACTTCCAAAAAGTAATAATTAAAATTGTAACAAATTAAGACCGTGTTTGGGTTTCAAAGAGGTTTCTATGGAAATAAGTGAGGCTTATGGTGGAAAAAAGAAATGAAAAATGCTTAACGTAAGATTTTTTTTTAAAACGAAAGTGCCATTTTGAAAATGAAAAGGGAAAATTCCAAAAATGGTGAGAAGGTTTAAACTTTTTTTTAATGCCCGTTTGAAAGTTAGCATGGCAAATGATGTTTTAACGTTTGATAGGGGAGTTTGATGTATTGGCCTTAATAACTTATCCGATACATAATATTTAAAGTTTAGACTTACATTGTTTTTTATTTTTTTCGAATTCCCTTGCGATGATGTGACGGACCAGAAGTTGACAAACTTCCGGGCAAATAGCCCAAAAAGTTTCCATCGTTTAAAAATCCCAAGCCGTTGACGAGAATTTCCAAAAATGACGTAGCGCATACGCAGAGGGATGGGAATGAGACGACCTTTTCAATATTTTTTACCGCGAAAATCAAATTGGAGTGCCTCAAGCAAACCTTTTTCATTTATCAAACTTTTTCTAATGCAGTACCTCGAAATTTTGTTTAAAATTTTAAAATTTGGCAAAGAAAGTAGACTAACTATGTATTCAGAATACGAAATTTATTTGAGCTATTAAAATATGGACGAAAATTCTATTTAAAGGGTTCATTTTCGTCCCAAAAATTAAGCGATAAATCATCAAAAATATGAGAATGATTAAATTAATAAAAGAAATTTTAACATCATAAGACATGAAAATCCTATTTTTCTTAATGAGTTTTTTCCGCCCTTTGAATCATGCTTAGTGCCCTTCTTAATGGTTTTAGGTTAAAAACTATAAAAATGAATGCACCGAAAATTGTTATTAGGTCAACATAGACCATTATTTTGAATAAACCGAATCTTGTATTGGCCTCAATGTATTTTCAAGGGTGAAATACATTATACCGAAAAACATGAAAGTTTTGAAATACTAAATAAGAGATTTTTCTTGGAAAAGGTTATTTTACAATTTTCAATTTTAAATGGAAAAATTCCAAAAAGAGTGGAAAAGTAAAAACATTTTATCACTGCTTGGTTCAAAGTAGACATGCTAATGGCTGGTCGATAAGAAGAAAAAAAGGCTATTAACTGTTTTACCCATTTTTCCTGGAAGACAAATAGGTTTCATCAGGGTGAAAAATCTATTCCCCTTTTTCGGACATTCAATGCAGCTTTACGAATTTTTAGGGCTAATTCTAAATAATGGAAAAATCCATTTATTCACTGGTTTTTTTTGGGGACAAAAATTAGGAAAAATTTCAAAATAATTTTTAGTAATTTTTTTATCCACCCCGGAAACGTATAAATCCCGTCAGTCTTGAGATAGAGTCGACCAAAAGCTCCACTTCCTCTGAGTAGATCCGAGGGTGAGATTCCGTGATATTTATGTCGCGGAGATTGTGGGAAAGTGACTATGGGGAGACAACTTATTTTTTTTACACTCAAAAACATGATCTACATGATACATACTAATTGAATTATAATGTTTTTTTACCCCCCTTCATTTTTTTACGACAATTTCGTTGAAATCTTCGGGACGCCAAGCTGTCTGGCTCGAATCCCACGGTTTGGAATATAATCAAAGTATCCTCACGTACGAAGCCCGCCTTGTTTCAAGCCGTTACTCAATTGTACATCCCAGGGTGTAAAATAACACTTTCAGGTAATAGAGGAAAAAAAAGAAAAAGAAACACCTTATTATTTACGCTTTCTCTTTATTTGTGCAAGAAAATTCAATTGTATTTGTCCATTTTTTGTGAGCAGAGTTTTCCTTCTTGTTGACGTTTTCAATTGTCGTGTCCGAAAAAAAGGCCTGTTTTTATAATCCATAAAAAACCAAAATATTTAAGCAATTGTGGTTTCGTTGGGAGCTACCGTTGGCGGAATTATAGTCGGTGCTGAAGAATCCCCGCTGAATTGGATCAAAATCACAAGATAAGTGGTGGCAGCGGCAATCATCTATCATAAATTTTTTTATAGTTTAGCATTTACATCATTAACAATAAATGTAATAGGTTTTCTTTTTGTAAAGGTAGAATTGTTATTAAATTTATATTTACCGAATGAATTAGTGTGTAATCCAAATTAAATAATCCACAGGCGGTAAAGACGACTTCTCGATTTAGAGAAACATGGAGTCTCAAAGTTTCCTAAAAATACGTATCTCCAGGTTAAATGACAAAAATAAACATCTTGAAAGCCCAAAAAAATCGCCCCATTTTTTCCTACTTACGTTTATTCGACAATTCCTTAGTTTTATCGTCCATCATAAGTTGAAAAAGAAGCGAATTGAACTCTTTCACCTGAAACAAGGATTATTTTTTTTAAACTTGAAAAGAACGAGCTACCTCTTCGACAGCTTGAAAGCAAGTTGACACTATCATGAATGAATTTATGGTAAATAGCTTGTCGACATAGCTTTGACCGACATAGACAACGTCTTGTTTATTGCGTTCAGTTTTTAAGAATATTTCAATTATTATTTGTACGCTTCCTACTTGCTGGGCTAAAGCGCACACCAAAAATCAAAATAGGAAAACCGATGATTGTATTGTAAAGAAAACACGCATTTATCGTTTTATTTACACTGAACAATTTTTTCCAAACGTCTCGTTTTCCCATCTGGACTTTTGGCGACCCAAAGAGAGTTTCTGCAAACCGAAACTAAAGGTCATAGCGAAATGTGCCCGGAAAATTAAAAATGACTAATCCGACCAAAAACTGCATCCAGTATAAGCGAAGCCAACGAGTTCCATAACGTATTTTTCATATGACAAAAGTCTTGTGATGGTCATCACAAAAATACTGCGAAGGCAACTTTTGATTTTCTATTAAAAAAAAATATGGAGGGAAAACAGAACTTTTAGTAACATCATTTTGAGCTTGACAACAAAATGAAAACGGATCTTAATTTCTTGTACATGATTATCGGAAAGGATTGAAACCGTGACGCAAACGTAACCTCCCAATAACTGGCCGACCACCATCGATTTTCTCAAAGGCGCCATATTCGATATAACCGAATCTGTTTTGAAAAGGATCAAAATAATGTTCGTCGAAAAAACGAATAAGTTGAAAGCACAAGGGAGGAAAGCCATAAATTAAATTTTAAACGTTTCTCTTTTAAAATGAACGGAGTCAAACCGAATATACGAGGGAAAAAACTGTTCTTGTGATACGCTAAATCCATAAGTGGAACACTCACTGAGCGGTATCACTACGTTATTGAACCGTAATTTTAGGCAAAAGTAACGGGGAAAATGATTTATGAGAATACTTAAAAATGATTTTTTTTGCAGAAAATAAATTTGAAACCTACAAGATTTTGTGTTTTTTCGCTTGAAATTCTACTTACTTTTTCGCACACCAAATCACAGTTTTCGACAAAATTCCACATAATCATTGTCGGAATTGTGGTTGAGAGACCTTTAATGAAAAACTCTGTCCAATTTACTCCCGAACTCAAGTTAATACTCTCCAAAATGAATTTTCCGTTCCCCACAAAACTGGCTAATACATAGACACTGAAACACAGAAGGCCCAAAACCCTATTGAATTCTCAACGTTTTTACAAATATCGTAGTGCAAATTCGCCATTTTTTGAATGAAAAGTTTCCTGTTTTTGAGATTTTTTAAGTTTTTCTTGGACAAAGAAACGTTTAAATTGTTAAGAGATGATATTATTAAAGAATGAAGAGATGTAAAAATAAATACATTTATGTAACTTTGATAAGTTATTCCATAAACGAGGAAAAATGATAAACATTGGACCCTAATCCTAAAATGAAAAAGCTTTGAAATCTCAAGACTGACATAATTGAGAAGAGTAACGCATAAAGGGAATTATTACAATAAATGAGTAATATGGAACGATTTCATTTTTGACGAATTCGTCATCCTGGTTGAAAAGGTTGGAGAGAAATTTAGCGAACGTCTTTTTCTGGATGATCAAACTTGCGTAGCTGGCGAGGTTGATGTAACTGTTAACGACTTGGATTGCGAGGAGGATTTGGGAGTAAATTTTTCGAATTGAATCCCGAAGTGTCGAACAAAAAGGGGATGATGGTCCAAGTGAAAAACGTCGTGTTTACGATAAAATGGAGGATTTGTACGTTTGAAAATTTTAAATCGCGACCATCGTTTGTGTAAGGAAAAATCCCGATCGCTCGAGGGAGTATGAAAGCGCGACTTAAAGCCGTTGTTAGACTTGTCATTTTTACAAGGGAGAAAAAAAACCATCAAAAAGATATCAACGATAATGAAATTATTTTTGATCGATTTTCATAAAGAAGAAATTGTTAATATGGTAAAACATTTCAGAAAAAGTGATATTAAAATCTAAAATTAAGGGTTCTAGCTCCAATTTTTCGAGAAAAATGTTAGTTTTTAAATTTTAGGTATTAGTATATTAAATTTTATTTTCATTGTAAATTTTAGGATACACTTATTTAAGTAAAAAATTATAAAACTGTAGAAAACCAGAAAAAGCGTCAATTTTTTAACCATAGTTTTTATGATTAAAACTAAAAAAATCGATAAAAACGCGTTTTTATTGTAATTCATCAGCGTTTAATAAAGCGAAAAGCAATGAAGTTTTTTTCCTAACCGAATTCAATTTTTTGTAAATTGGGAGCAAATTCAAAAACTTAATAAAATTACGGTTTTTAGGTTCGTTTAGCTCCGATTGATACTCCTACTATTCTCCTATTTTAGGCAAAAGTAACGGGGGAAAATGATTTATGAGAATACTAAAAAATGATTTTTTTGCAGAAAATAAATTTGAAAATGCCAACAAGATTTTGGAGTTTCTTTGCTTGAAATTCTACTTACTTTTTCGGAGACTAAATCACAGTTTTCGACAAAATTCCACATAATCATTGTCGAACTTGTGGTTGAGAGGCCTTTTATAAAAACTCTGACCAATTTACTCCCGAACTCAAGTTAATACTCTCCAAAATAAATTTTCCGTTCCCCACAAAATTGGTTAAAACATAGACACTGAAAACACAGGCCCAAAAACCCTATTGAAATTCTCAACGTTTTTACAAATATCGTAGTGCAAATTCGCCATTTTTAATGAAAAGTTTCCTGTTTTTGAGATTTTTTAAGTTTTTCTTGGACAAAGAAACGTTTAAATTGTTAAGAGATGATATTATTAAAGAATGAAGAGATGTAAAAATAAATACATTTATGTAACTTTGATAAGTTATTCCATAAACGAGGAAAAATGATAAACATTGGACCCTAATCCTGAAATGAAAAACCTTGAAATCTCAAGACATAATTAAGAAAAGAGTAAACGCATAAAGGGAATTATTACAATAAAATGAGTAATATGGAACGATTTCATTTTTGACGAATTCGTCATCCTGGTTGAAAAGGTTGGAAGAAATTTAGCGAACGTTTTTTCTGGATGATCAAACTTGCGTAGCTGGCGAGGTTGATGATGTAAATGTTAACGACTTGGATTGCGAGGAGGATTAGAAAGTAAATTTTTCGAATTGAATCCCGAAGTGTCGAACAAAAAGGGGATGATGGTCCAAGTGAAAAACGTCGCGTTTACGATAAAATGGAGGATTTGTACGTTTGAAAATTTTAAATCGCGACCATCGTTTTTGTAAGGAAAAATCCCGATCGCTCGAGGGAGTATGAAAGCGCGACTTAAAGCCGTTGTTAGACTTGTCATTTTTACAAAGGGAGAAAAAAAAACCATCAAAAAGATATCAACGATAATGAAATTATTTTTGATCGATTTTCATAAAGAAGAAAATTGTTAATATGGTAAAACATTTCAGAAAAAGTGATATTAAAATCTAAAATTAAGGGTTCTATGCTCCAATTTTTCGAGAAAAATGTTAGTTTTTAAATTTTAGGTATTAGTAAAAATTTTATTTTTTATTGTAAATTTTAGGATACACTTATTTAAGTAAAAAATCATAAAACTGTAGAAAACCAGAAAACGTCAATTTTTTAACCATAGTTTTTATGATTAAAACTAAAAAAATAAAACGCGTTTTTATGTAATTCATCAGCGTTTAATAAAGCGAAAAGCAATGAAGTTTTTTTCCTAACCGAATTTAATTTTTTGTAAATTGGGAGCAAATTCAAAAACTTAATAAAATTACGGTTTTTAGGTTCGTTTAGCTCCGATTGTTCTCCTACATGCAGCACAATCAAAAAAGAAAAAAAATTTTTCGCAAATTGGGGCAAAACTCTAAAGAAAAAATGCCGCCGAAAAGGTAAAACGGACTCTTAAATACGAGTAGCTTTGTAGAAACAGGATTATGGCAATTTGAAAGCTGTTAACCAAAACAGAGGATTGAAGTACTTGTAAAAACAGTTAAGTTACCTTCCTTGTTATTTCGTGGCAGTTTTCGACGATTTCCAAAAAAACGAAGAACACTATGGCCGTAGTTAAGCCTTTAATAAGACATTCATTGATTGCGTCGGCAAAACCTTTTTTTACAAATTCAAAATAACTTTTCCATTTGTCACCAAGCCAATCAAAGTTGAAAAACAAAGAGCAACACTGGAGGTCCCAGAATTTGACATGAAATCTCACAAGTCGTACAAATCGAATGAAAAATTAAAACAATTTTTTTAATTTTTAATATATCAATCCTAATTTTGAAATTTTTTTAACTGAATTTCTCAAGGCGTATTTTTTAAAATATTTTTTTAAAGAAGACAAAAGTGATCTTATTATGGAAAGAAAAGTCGAAAAAAATATAAAGTGACATAAGACTGTAAGCAAGCACCGTAAACCGCGGTAATTTTGAAGACATTCATGTCGAAACCCTTTGAAAATATTTGAGACCGTATAAAAAACATAACAAAATATAATTATAGCAAATGAGGATTTCTTTATATAAAAACGATATCTTAAAAAAACTCCTGCACTAATAAGCTCAGATTCGGTTGTTTTTATGGTATTATAAACTGCAATGATGCTATTTTTGTAAAATAAAAAATAGGTGAATGATGTTAAAGATACTAAATATAAGAAATAATTGAATGTTAGTGATGACTCCGGAGATCTTATTTCTGACGTTGAAATACGAGTTGTCCAGTGCTAAATTAATCATGCCATAACCGTATAAGACGTTATTGATCAAAAAATAAGTTATAAACACTTTGCTAAGGGATAAATCGTTTTTCGTGTATTTGAAAGGGATTATTCCGAAGACAAGGTAAAATGAGGGGTGTGCATAGTGCTTTTTTAAGGTTTCCCATTTGAATGATAATATGAAAAATGATATCTCGAATTACATTAGAAAGTTGTTACCTGTGTCCAATTTATAAAAAAAAAGTGACTTGTAATGCAACCTAGGTAATTCCGCACTACAAAGATCTTATTGTGATTGGTGGGATAAGTTCAAGGTCAGTTGAGAGCTCGTAGTGGACAGACAGAGAAGTGAGGTATAGGTTACCTTTTTGTTTATCTTGACAGTTGTCGACGAAATCCCAAATAATTAAGCAAACGATGGTCGCAGTCATTATTTTAATCGAACACTCGTACAGAGCTTGGTCTGAACTTTTGCTAACAAACTCAAATATTACTATTCCATCAGTAATTAAATTAAACAACATGGAAAAACAATAAATTATAACAGGAAATTCAAAAATTTCACATGAAATCTCACAAGTTGAACATAGAATGTGGAAAATTTTCAAAATTTTTACAATTTTTACTGCCCTCCAGTTTATTTTGTGTTTTTCCTTTATGAACAATTTTACGTTTAGAAAAATTAATCAAAAATTTATTTAAGGTGTGTAAAAAAGACCTTATTACAGAAAGAAAACGGAATAAAAATATATAGTCATATGAGACTGAAAATCGGCTCCGTAAACCAAAAATATTTTAGCGATCTTCCAGCTGAATCCTTCACAAAATATTTTTGTACGGACAAAAAACATGACGAAAAATACAATCACAGATAGAAACGATTTTTTAACATAAAATTATAAAAAGGTAAAACCCATAAGTAAAGCTCATTTTCTGTTTTCTTAAAATTTGAATACACTAAATTAATCTTATTTGTTAAAGAAAAAATCCAAATGCTGTTAAAGATACAACATATAAAGAAACGTTTAAAACAGATAAGGCGAATCCAGAAACCCTACTATGCAAATTGAAAATCGAGATGTCAGTTATCAAATATCCAATTCCATAACCGTAAAAAAGATTAACTATAAAAAAATATACTATACACAGTATATTAAATTTTAACTTGTTCAATTTTGTAAATTCAAACGGAAATATTCCGAGTAAATATGGAATAATGAGAGGTTTACGAAGCGACTCTTTAAGGTCCATCATGTTTTGAAAACTTTAATATGAGAAATATTGGAAATGGTAGGCTCCATTAATAAAATCAATTCAAAATGTTATTATATAAATTGCGAGCTTTTAGTAAAATAAGTGAAAAAAATTACACAATATTATTCAAATAAAAAATTATTTTTGATATTAAAAGGTAACGAGGGAGAGTGGATGAAAAAACCGATATTCCACGACCGGTTTCGGGGTAGGTAATAAGCCTCATCTTGTGGACTATTTTTTCCATTTCTCCAATATTTTACTACTATACTAAATTTACTATTTTCTGAAATATGCAAAAAGCCCAATGTGATGGAGAAACATAAAAGTAGGAAGAAAGTTTAAAAATACCTTTTTTCTTATGTTTTGACAGTTATCCACTAAATCCCATAAAATCAGGCAGAGTAAGATCGTAGCCATTCCTTTAATGAGGCACTCATTGAACACGTCGGCAGTTTCTTGTTTGACCAACTCCAAAATAAGTCTTCCGTTCGTAACCAAACAGATTAAAGACGCGAAACAAAAAAACAAAACGGGTGGGCCAAGGAGATCGGAGAAAACCTCACAAATGAAGACACCGTTGAAAACGCTCACCATTTTCTCAGCTTTAGAAACCTTCCTAAGACTCGTTTTATAAGTCTCTTTTACGAAATATGTATCCCCTAAGCTTTTCTCCAAAGAATCATTTAGCGTATTAAAAAACGACCTTAGCACAGAAAGAAAAAAGAAAAAAAATATAAAGTGACATAAGATTGAAAACACGCCCCATAAACCGCCATTATTTTAATTATTTTTAAGTTAAACCCGAAGAAAATATTTTTGTCCGAATAAAAAACATAGCGATGGTTAAAAACATTGAAATTGACGTTTTTTTGATATAAAAATTATACAGGGGAAATCCCCGTACTTATAAGCTCAGATTCTGTTGTTATTATATTAAAAACATTACTTAAGGCGTTTTTGTAATAAAATAGACCTGAAACGGACATTAAAGTGACGGAATACAAAGCAATGACTTGTAAGTCGAGTGCGATTTGAGAAAGTTGGCTATTTAAGTTGAAAGCAGATTTGTCCATGACGGTGGCGACGTATCCGCAAACGTAAAAGACATTCAACACCAAGAAATTTATCAAGCGGAATTTGCTAATTACGAGGACATTCGATTTTGTATATTTAAAGGAAATATGCCGAACAAGAAGGGTAAAATGAGGAGTTTACGAAGAGATCTTTAAGTTTAGACATGTTTTATGGTTTAATGAATGAAATAATTCAAATCATGAATCGATTTGTGAGTAGGAAAATCATTATGCTTTTAGTGTTTCCCAGAAACGATATTTCCCATTATAAAACCCTTTTAAGGGGGATCATACCTCCCAAACGTTTTGTTTCCAATCCAAGAGATTGCAGCACTCTCGGCCCTGTAGTTTCCTATATTTGGCTCTAAAATTTTTTACAAAAGCTTATTCTCGTAATTTTGGCAATCTCCACCCTGTTTAGGTGACAGTTTTTCCAAAAAAATTTTCCTTGGGAAAATGGAAAAATTATTTTTCGATTAAAACATTTGTTTCAAAAAAATTTCTAGCCATTTTGTAGGTTTTGACGAAATTTTTCCGAAAATGATTTAGTCAGTTTCGTCGGAATTCTTTTACAAAAAATGAAACCTTTTGTGTTTAAAGTATTTTTCTTACCTTGTCGATTATCGTTTGGCTATTGCTAATCAGATCCCAAATAAATAAAACGCTAATAATTATGAAACATCCTGTGGAGATCCCTCTTGCGGCCCCATATTCTTCCATGATGATAGAGCCCATCGGAAGATGATTACACCGTTAAAAACCATATTACTCAACAAATATAAAGCATAAAGAAAAACTATAGGTCCGATTATTTTCTCAATTTTTTCGGAAAGCAGGCATATCGTATAGTGACGCGGGCGCATTTTTCGATTGCCGAACGTTCACCCTTTTGGGGTTTCCACTAATAATAATTTCATAAAGAAGTCGTTTAATGAAACCGAATAGGATTTTACGATACTCAGAAGCCCGGAGAAAAAATAAATTGAATAAAAAGCGAGTGATTGGATTCCATAAAGGAAAAGTACAATTTTTAGGTCAAGCTTCTCAAATTCTGCCATACGCCAAAGAAATAGTGAAGCAAGCATTAAAAATGCCATGATAGTTTTGAAGCTATTAAAAGAGAAATTCGGAAAGATACCGACATTTTGTAACTCCTTTTCGATAAGAAACAATTTTTAAAAATATATTAAATGTCTTCCTATAATATAAAGAAAGAAAAACCCGCATAACGTCGTTAGATGAAGTTGACAAATTTGGAGTGAAATAAAAATTTAGAATATCTCCCATTGTATATCCCGCTGTTCCTTGCGAATAAGACCAATCCACAACTTAAAATACTTAACACAATAATAAACAAAAAGTCCGCAATTTACTTAAATTTAAATTCGAATTTTCATATTTGAACGGAAAAAAACCGATAGTGGACGTTACCAAGAGAAAATATCGGATCGACTTCCTCAGTTTAGACATAATGGAATATAGATTTATGGAAATTATCATACATATAAAATGCCCTGGGTATAAATGACCAAATAATTATGATGGAAATAAGTTCTAGGAAAAAGATATTTCAAAATGTTCGATTTAGGAAACAGTGCCACTAAAATGGACAAATCACAAAACAGTAAATACTAAGGAGACAGTCGTTTCGGCCTAAAGTCTTCGAACTACTTGCGTTTCGTCCTAAATTGGCGACCGAAATGGGCATTGACTGAGGCGCACTCTGCACCAATTTCAGTAACTTGCTTCGCACCTGAACATAATCAATAAAGTCATATTTCCCGCGGGGTGCTGTCAGTTAGTCTTCGACGATTTGAAGTACACTTCAATAAAACTGTCAACAATTCTAACTACCATAGAATATGGTACTTCAGAATTTTTACAGTAGAGGATGGACCAGAAATAAGAGAATAAATTTACATTTTTAAAGAATAAATAAATAAAGGGGACCGCTTTCCTCCATTTTATGTCGAAATGCAAGTAGGCCGATGTGTGTGACCAATAATAATACAAACAAGTAGCAATTTAGAAGACAGATGAAACCAAATAGATGAACATTAAAATGACTTAATTTTTTACCTTTTGAGTAATATCGTTGCAGTTGTAAATAAAATTCCATAATTGTACGTCAGTCAAGAAAAGATACAAAAACATGATTAAATATGTCCAAAAATCAAAATCGTCCCCTTTCATGTTATCAAGAAGCAATTTTGTTATGGTGACCGAACCGTTTAACATTAAAAATAAATAGCATAAAGCAAAGGGGCAAATATTTTGTTTAAATCTTCAGCGACGTCACCCAAAATGTCGTTTATATCCAGACACTTTTCTATCCCATTGAAGCTTTTGTTTTTTTAAAAGAAGATTAAGCTCACCGGCGATAGTTTGGATTATAATAAGCAAAGAACAGAAAATCCAGAGTGACAAAAATATTAAGAAATCCGTCAAACGGATGGTTAAAGACGAAATGAACGAAAAGGGATCAATATCACGCCTAAAAATTGATATAATAGAATAAAGATCCGAAAAAAATGCAAAGGGAGGATAAAATAAAAAAAGTTGAAAAAATTTTGAAACGTAGGACAGAGCCGATGCTGAGCATTTTGATTTCTATGTGAAACAAACGGGTCATTATAGACTTAAATAACGTCTTTGATAAATTAAATATGAAAAAATAAACAGCAGACAACAAAAACGGTTCAATTTCGTAAAGTAAGGGCGATCCAGTTCAAAAAACTTTTAATGAAAAAATGATTCTGCATATAATAACGAGAAAGGAATCCAAATAATATTAGTGTCATATTGAATGTGTAATGGAGGATGTAGAATTCGCTTATTTCATAAACCCCCTCGGATTCCTTAAAAGGAAAAAATCCGATTTTTTGAGGGACCCAAAATATATTCTGTGCTGCCTTTCTGAGGTTTGACATTTTTGCTACTCACGAAAAAAAATTTAGTACATTTTAATACATATAATGCTTTAAAATAATTATTGAGACGCTTATCGATGTACAGTAATTAACTCGATTCCATTTTATGGCCAAGGAAAGTAATATAATTTCTGAACAATTATTTGTTCTGATTTTCAGATTAGCTTGCCCTATTTTATATGCAATTTCGTCCACACAAAATGATTTTAAAAACCCGATCACCTGATGGTTTTTCTAGACGAGAAAATCGATAACATTACCCAATACTCAAAAAGGGTGTCAAACGCTCAGAAAACTGATAACACGGGTGTTATACACCAAAAAGTGGAATACGGTTTAAATTAAGGTTAAAACATGTTAAACGTCTAAACACCTGTTTTCTGTGTTTTTTTAGACCACAAGATTGATAAAAACAATTTAAAAGGGTGTTAAACGCTCTATACCGGATAAAACAGACGTTTTATACCAGAAAATCGTGAAAAATTAAAAAATTAATGAAAAAATTAAAATTATATTTACCTTCTGAGATATAACGCAGCAGTTGTAAATAAAATACCAAAATTGCAGTACTAAAAGTAAAATAAACGAAGAAAGGACAAAAATGTAAAGAACCCCATATCTTTCTCTTTGATTCTATCGATAGTCAATTTAATTAGGGTGACCGAACCGTTTAATAAATACGTCGAATACAATAAAATAATCGGTGAGAATATTTTGTTCAAATCTTCAGCACATCACACAAAATGTCGTTTATATTTATACACCTTTCTACTCCAATTTGGAGTTTTTGGTTTCTTAAAGCTATATGTAACTCAAAGGCGACAGTTTTGATTAAAAAAAGTAAGCAAATTATAACCCACAATAAAAAAAGGTTATAAATACCGCGATGACAGAAGTTAAAGACAGAATAAATGAAAATAATTGAAAATTAGGCTTAAAAATCTCAAACAGAGTTATTACTATTCGAATGAGAGGAACCGAAAAGATAACGAAGGTATAAACCACTGGAAGTTTGAAGCGCAAGACAGAACCGACACTGAACATTTTAATCTCTATAAGATACAAACGGTTATAAACCGATTGAAATAAATTCCTTTGATAAATTAAATATGAAAAAAAAGTTAAAAAGAAAAAATTCTGTTCAAATTTCGCATTGTAATAGCAGTATAGTCAAAACTGTTTCTTAAATATGGATGCCTTACGTTGGTTATATACTGCGAAGAAAACCCAAAAGAAATAGTGACATATTACATATGAAATGAAAGATTTTAAATATATCAATTTCGAATATTCCATCGGATTCCTTAAAAGGAAAAAACCCTAATTTTTGTGGGAGGAACAAAATATTTCGTACTGTCTTTCTGAGGCTTGACATTTTAATGACAAAAATAAATCAGCCAACTATTTTTTAATCTTCGATGATATCAAATCAATTGTTTTTCGAATCTTTGGGAATTCATGTTTCTTATCGATGGCTCAATTACATTTAAATTAGGACAGTTATATTAATTATTATTACTCCGAGATAACTATACCCGATGACTGCCGTGACGATTTTTATACATGCCACCCAGGACTCCCGAGAATATTTTTATGGCTTACCTCATGCCTCTAGATTTCCGGGCGGAGGGAGGTTATAATGAATGAATAATTATGAAGAGGAGAGGCCTCAGCATTCCAGCTGAATAAAGAGGAAAAGAAGAAGGCGACAGTCCTGGCGAAAAACCGGGTTTTCAAAGTCTTTTATCTATGCTTCCTGCTGACCGATCGATTTGACATTTTAAAATTTATACACATCAGAGAAGATCTGTACCAAATTTTGAATCGATCGGACAATAGGGAGCCGGTTATCTCAGTCATTTCCTCCTCCGTTATTGATCTAATATAAATTTATTATTTACTTACCTTTTCAGTAATTTCTTTTGAGTTGTAGGTGATGTACCGCAAATGTAATACAGTGTTAAAAGCTAAGGAAAAATTACTTGTAATTGTTTCGTCCCGAAATTCGAGTTGGTTTTTTTTCTAAATTAAAATTATAAAATTTGAAATAAGAAGGAAGGTCATCGATGGGATGAAGATAAGAAAGTTGTAGGCGAGTGTTTACTCCAGTTAATGATCACTAGGGCCGGAAGGGTTAGGGGGGAAAAACAAAACGAAAATAGTTCAGTGGATAAAACGAATTGGAAGCGGACGCTTCATCGCACCGTAATTTTGTGCAAGTACCCATTCGTTTATTTATCCCTTTTTTTTTATTCATGCATATCAAAGTTTATTTTATATTTATGAAGTCTTTTTGCATGTATACCAAAGTCTATTTTTATTTATTAAGTTCTTTGTCTGCATCCGTAGCAGATTTATTTTATATTGTTAAGTTTCTTTGCATGCATATCAGTTTATATTTATAATTGTTAAGTTTCTTTCGCATGCATATCAAAGTTTATATATTTATTAAGATTTATGTATATATATTTATTAAGTTTTCTCGCATGCATATCAAAGTTTATATATTTATATTATTTAGTTATTTAGACTTATTTATATATATATTTATTAAGAGTTTTCTCGCATGCATATCAAAGTTTATATATTATTTATTTATAGTTTTTATTAAGACTTATTTATATATATTTAAGAGTTTTTCGCATGCATATCAAAGTTTATATATTTATAAGATTTATTAAGATTTTTAAGACTTATTTATTATATATATTTATTAAGAGTTTTCTCGCATGCACTCAAAGTTAATTTATTATATATTAAGTTTTCGCATGCACCCAAAGTTAATTTATTTATATTTATTATTGTATTCTCGCATGCATACTCAAAGTTAATTATATATTATTAAGATTTGTTTCGCATGCACCCCCAAAGTTAATTTATTTATATTTATGAATTGTATTCGCATTCATACCCGAGCTTAATTATATTTATTAAGATTTGTTTCGCATGCACACCCAAAGTTAATTTATTTATATTTATTAAGAATTGTATTCGCATTCATACCCAAGCTTAATTAGATTTATTAAGATTTGTATTGAATTCTTATTTATAGTTTGGTTTATAATTTGTTAAGGCCAATTTTGTAAGAATAGCATGTCCGCGATGACAGTATTGGCAATAAATGACAGATAAATGTTAATAGTTTTCTTTCATACATTCAACCCTTCTGATAGTTGCCAACCGTTATCTACCTCCGGCAAATAAAATAAAATTACGTTCCAAGGCTCAGGACATATTCTCACCCAGGAATCGCCTGAAGGGAACATATGGTCCTCCGGGCCGGATATAGGCAACTATTAGAACGGTTGTTATACTGAGGGAAAGTACATTTTTGGATTATGTTTGCAAGCGGACGCATGAAGAAGGCCCTTGCCTTGAGGGAGAAGTACTTCTCTAGAATTCAAGTCGCCTTCGATCTCATCAAGGAGATCGAAAACGAAGAAAAGGCTGCTATCTTTCTGACGAGGGCTGAACGCATTGATGATGATATGAAGTCGTTCGAAACCGCACAAGAGACCATAATCACCACCAACGAAGAATTAGAGGACTCCGATAAAATCAAAGACGTCGCTTCCACGGCCCAGAACTGCGACGAGCTTTATTTCTCGATCAAAGCGGCAGCAAAGAAGTTGAATGCACAAAGGGAGGAGCGCCGTGACTCCTTAGCGTCAAGCGATTCGCAGTCTACCCATAGAAACCGGATAAAGTTACCCAGGATTGACATCCCGCAATTTTCAGGAGATCTACAAGAATGGACCAATTTTCATACTCTCTTTGAAACGCTCGTCCATCATAATACGGAACTGTCAAAAGCCGAAAAGTTCCATTACCTGAGAGGAAGTTTGAAGGGTTCGGCGCTAAGGTTGATTGAGTCACTTCACATCGCTGAAGGAAACTACCAAATAGCTTATGACACCCTACTAGCAAGGTACAACAATAAGAGAAGACTGGCTAACTTATACGTAGAAAGGATCGTAAATGTCAAGCCGCTGAACGAGGAATCGGTCGCAGGGTTGCAAAAGTTGACGGAGGTCTTCGCCACGGACGTCATGGCACTTCAAGCGCTCAAACTGGATGATTTAGGTGACCTCTTCCTCTTGTATTTCGGGCTGAAGAGTCTAGATGCCGAGAACCGTAAACGATTTGAAGACAAATACGCCGGTAGAGGGATGCCAACTTTCGATAATTTCACGGAGTTCATCGAGGAAAGAAGAAACATCTTGGAGATCGTAGCTGCCACCGCTACATCGGGCGCTAGACAGCGGAGAGACGCTAAACAAGTCCTATGCGCTCAGGACGATAGTGAGAAGGCTGAAGTTTGCTTACTGTGTCAGGGGAGTCATAGACTCAGTGAGTGTCCGGCCTTAATTCAAAGGACGCCAAAGGAAAGATTTGAAGTTCTGAAGGAGAGAGTCCGAGGAGTTTGCTTTAATTGCTTCGCCGATGGACACATATCCCGTTTCTGTAGATCGAAAGCGAGATGCGATGTGTGCCAAAAGAAGCATCACAGACTTCTGCATGCCGTCGAACTCCAATCCAATTCGAACTTAGACGTTCAGAAATCAAAGTCTCAGGAGATTTTGTCAACCTCGGCCGTAGATTCCAACGCCCTTTTAGGAACAGCGAGAGCACTTATCAAGGATCGAACCGGCGGCGTACATCCTCTACGTATGGTCATAGACTGCGGCGCTCAGAGATCATTCATTACCAGCAGATTAGCAGAAAGTTTGAAACTGAAGATGAGTCCTAATCCACATGGACTTCGAGGATTCGGTGGAGCTCCGATAGCAGGCGGACAGCGACAAGCTCGATGCGTCTTGATCCCGAGGACTGGCGCTCAAGTCGAAATATGTATGGATGCGGTCGTTATTCCAAGAATCTGCTCAAGAATACCCAACCAGAAGCTACCTCGCTCAATAGTCGACTCCTTTAGAGGAATGGTGCTAGCGGATGAAAAATTCTACGAACCAACTGAAGTCGATTTCCTTCTGGGCGCGGATAGATTCTTGGAAGTTTTCAATGGGGTATCACCTCGAAAGGACGAAAGGCCTCCCTGTGTAATGGAAACTATATTTGGGGCAGTCGTGATGGGTCCGACTCCTTTTGACATTGTTGATGGAGGCGTTGTCACCTTGCTCGCATCCTCCCATATCGAAGATCTTCCCACGATTATGGAGAAATTCTGGAAGGTTGAGGAGGTAGCAGAAGTAAACCCGACGAACCCCTTGGATACTAAATGCGAAGAACATTTTTGTGAAACTCATACTCGAGAAAGAGATGGACGATATAAAATCCGATTGCCTTTCAAGGAAACACCCACTGACTTAGGTCCGTCTAAACCACTCGCTCTCCTAAGATTCTATCGGCTAGAAGACAAGTTCCGAAAGAACAAAGAATTGAAACTCCTCTACGACCAAGCAATTCGGGAATATTTAGAGCTAGGTTTCATATCTAGAGCGGATGAAGATGGGGCGTTCTACTTACCGCACCACGGAGTACTAAAGGAAGGCGCAACGACAAAATTAAGAATAGTTTTCGACGCGTCAGCGTCGACGAAGACGGGGTCCTTAAATGACCGTCTGTTAGTGGGACCAAAGTTACAGTTGGACATCAAGGATGTTCTACTCGGATTTCGAACTCATCTCATAGCCTTGACGTCGGATATATGCAAAATGTTTCTGCAAGTCGTTGTCGACGAAGAAGATCGGAAATTCCAACATTTTCTGTATAGATTCGACAAGAGTGAGACCTTACAGGAGTATCGTTTCAACAGACTTTCATTTGGGATGTCTTGCTCCCCATATGTAGCACTGAGGGTAGTGAGACAACTTATCAAGGACGAAGGGGACAGATATCCACTAGCCTCGAAAGCGTTAAAACGGGACACGTACGTAGATGACATTTTAACGGGCGCTGACTCTATCGAAGAAGCTAAGAAGTTGAAACTGGAACTCATAGAACTATTAAAGAGGGGAGGATTCACACTCAAAGAATGGAGCAGCAACGACGAGAGACTCACACAAGAGGGGAAAATGCAGGACGGTGAAATATTAGGAAAGGATGCGATTTACTTGGGAGATATGGAGGACAAAGCCGTAAAGGTATTGGGCATGCAATGGGAACCTAAGGACGACGTGCTGACCTACAAAGTACGATCTATGGAATTGAGAGCGACAAAACGAGGCATCATGTCAACCATCGCAAGGATGTACGACCCTTTGGGGTATCTCGCGCCAGTCGTTTTCAAAGCTAAAGTTCTCCTACAGAAGTTGTGGCGTTCGAAACTTCAATGGGACGACCCAGTTCCGCAGGATGTGGCCTCCGAATGGCAAAATTATTATGAGGATCTACCGAACGTTGAAGCAGTTACGATTCCCAGATGCTTTGTCCCGAAAGCTCTGACGACGGTAGACGTCATAGGCTTCGCAGACGCCTCCTCTGAAGGCTACGCGGCGGTGCTGTATCTTCGAATGAAAGACGGCGACAGAGAGGTTTCATCTCATTTGATATACGCCAAGACGAAACTCGCTCCTCTCAAAACACTTACCATTCCTCGTCTTGAGCTCTGTGCGGCTCAGCTATTAGTAAAGTCCTTGAGAGCGGCAGAAGGCTTACTCGAAAGATTCGACATACGATCAACGTACCTGCTTTCGGACTCAAAAACCGTATTATCATGGATGAAAACGCCGTTATACAAACTTCACACATTCGTGACTAACCGGGTCCATTGGATTTTGGAGAGAAGTGAAATCGATTCTTGGTATCACGTCCCAACTCAACACAATGCTGCAGACGTCGCGTCGAGGGGGACCGATCCAAAGAAGCTAGTCGAGTTAGAGATGTGGTGGAAAGGACCAAGTTGGCTTAAAAAAGACACCTCCGACTGGCCAATTTCAAGAGTTGACGTTCCTGACAAAGAGTTACCCGAAATTAAGCAGGACGTCGTGTTGCTGAACGAAGCCCTGGATTCCGAAGACCGCGTGACCGCATTTATTGAACGCCAGTCGTCTCATCTACGACTTGTAAGAGCCTTTGCGTACGTCCTTCGATTTATTGGTAGGCACAAACAGGAGGCAGGTCAACCCAAAGCCGGAGAACTTAAGTTAGTCGAGGTCACTACGTCGACTCGGGAGCTCATTAAATTCGTTCAACGAACGCACTTCGATTTATCGGTTGATCCGAAGAAATGGAAGGAGTTTCGAACTTTGAATCCGTTCCTGGATTCTCAGGGTATAGTTAGGGTGGGCGGTCGTCTGGGAAACGCACCGTTAAACGATCGAATTCGCCATCCGATACTTCTTCCAACGAGAGCTCACTTCACTAAGCTAGTCGTCGACCATTACCACCAAAGCCATATGCACCCTGGACCACAACTCCTCCATTCATTGTTGCGGCAGACTTATTGGATCCCTTCAGCGCGACGCCTCGTTCGAACAAGATGCCACCAATGCATCATTTGTCACCGGATTTCCGCCAAACCGTTTACACCGATCATGGGTGACTTACCTAAAGCACGTTTCAACCTTGAGAGACCCTTCGTTAATGTCGGCACGGACTTCGCCGGACCATTTGTAATCCGAGAGTCTCGAAGACGAAAGGCACCGTTGGTAAGGCTTACGTGTGCATATTTGTTTGCCTCAGCATCAAAGCGGTACACCTAGAAGTGGTCTCGCAATTAACGACTGAAGCCTTCCTCGCCTGCTTGGATAGATTTATCGCGCGAAGAGGTTTGCCAAGGATGATTTTTTCAGACAATGGAACCAATTTCGTCGGAGCAAATCGCGAATTAAAGGAATTGTATCGATGGTGGAGAACGGACGACACGCAGAGAGACATCAGGGACTATTCGACATCCAAAGAAATAGAGTGGAAGTTCTCACCTCCTTCGGCCCCACACTTCGGCGGCTTATGGGAAGCGGGAGTCAAATCATTTAAGCATCATTTTACTCGAGTAGTAGGCGCTCAAAATCTAACTTTCGAAGAGATGTCTACTATCGTAACTCGAATAGAAGCGATTTTGAACTCGCGGCCGCTACACCCTTTAGGACCAGACCCCGACGACATGGAAGCACTGACTCCAGGCCACTTCTTAATCGGAATGCCATTGGTCGCCCGCATCGAAGAGGACGCTACAGAGCTTCCAGACAATCGCTTATCACATTGGCAACGGGTGCAAGCATTCGTTCAGCAGATATGGAAGAGATGGCGGCAAGATTACTTACACGAACTACAGCAACGAAGAAAGTGGTCGAAAACTAAAGGAGAAGTTAAAGTGGGAACGATGGTAATCATCAAAACTGATTATGTTCCCCCCCTGGAATGGCCCATCGGTCGGATAGTCGAGTGTTATGAAGGAGGCGACGGCATCGTCAGAGTTGTGAAGGTGAAGACGGCCAAGGGCGAGTTCGTCCGACCGTTGGTAAAGCTGGCACCACTCCTTCCAGTCGATGAGCAGGCAGATTAGGAATTTTTACGAAAAAATTGGTGGGCGGTATGTTTCGTCCCGAAATTCGAGTTGGTTTTTTTTCTAAATTAAAATTATAAAATTTGAAATAAGAAGGAAGGTCATCGATGGGATGAAGATAAGAAAGTTGTAGGCGAGTGTTTACTCCAGTTAATGATCACTAGGGCCGGAAGGGTTAGGGGGGAAAAACAAAACGAAAATAGTTCAGTGGATAAAACGAATTGGAAGCGGACGCTTCATCGCACCGTAATTTTGTGCAAGTACCCATTCGTTTATTTATCCCTTTTTTTTTTATTCATGCATATCAAAGTTTATTTTATATTTATGAAGTCTTTTTGCATGTATACCAAAGTCTATTTTTATTTATTAAGTTCTTTGTCTGCATCCGTAGCAGATTTATTTTATATTAATTGTTAAGTTTCTTTCGCATGCATATCAAAGTTTATATATTTATAATTGTTAAGTTTCTTTTCGCATGCATATCAAAGTTTATATTTATTAAGATTTATGTATATATATTTATTAAGAGTTTTCTCGCATGCATATCAAAGTTTATATTTATTAAGATTATTATATAGTTATTTATTAAGACTTATTTATGTATATATATTTATTAAGAGTTTCTCGCATGCATATCAAAGTTTATATATTTATTAAGATTTATTTATATAGTTATTTATTAAGATTATTTATGTATATATATATTATTAAGAGTTTTCTCGCATGCATATCAAAGTTTATATATTTATTAAGATTTATTTATAGTTATTTATTAAGACTATTTATATATATATTTATTAGAGTTTTTTTCGCATGCATATCAAAGTTTATATTTATTAAGATTTATTATATAGTTATTATTAAGACTTATTTATGTATATATATTTATTAAGAGTTTCTCGCATGCACACTCAAAGTTAATTTATTTATATTTATTAAGAGTTTTTCGCATGCACACTCAAAGTTAATTATTTATATTTATTGAGATTCATTCTCGCATGCATACTCAAAGTTAATTTATTTATATTTATTAAGATTTGTTTCGCATGCACCCCCAAAGTTAATTTATTTATATTTATTATGAATTGTATTCGCATTCATACCGAGCTTAATTATATTATTAAGATTTGTTTCGCATGCACACAAAGTTAATTTATTTATTTATTAAGAATTGTATTCGCATCATACCCAAGCTTAATTAGATTTATTAAGATTTGTATTGAATTCTTATTTAGTTTGGTTTATAATTGTTAAGGCCAATTTTGTAAGAATAGCATGTCCGCGATGACAGTATTGGCAATAAATGACAGATAAATGTTAATAGTTTTTTCATACATTCTTCTGATAGTTGCCAACCGTTATCTACCTCCGGCAAATAAAATACGTTCCAAGCTCAGGAATTACAGGAATCGCCAAGGGAAACGCGGAATTCTTTATGTGGACAATCTTTTCAAAATTGATAACAGTATTGATCAACGTAGTAAAGCAGAAAATTAGCATTGTCGGCCCCATTATTTTATTGAAATCGTCAGCAATATCGCAAAAAGAGACATTCAACTTGACTTTTTCTTCACAACTTGATTATTTTTATTCTTCAACATTGATCTATTTAAGACGATAGCGATTTTTCGGATCAAAGAAAGGAAGCAAACGTTAATCCAAATGCATGTAAAACATGATAAATAAATAGATTGATGAATTAAGGTCAAATAATTTGGTCCGTATGTTAATATAGTAAAGGTTGCTTGGGTCAAAAATAATAATAACGCAGAAGAAGAGTAAAAAAATGGAATTTTAAAATCAGGCTCAAACCATAACGTGACATTTTATCCACTAAAATAATCAAGCGATTTATCAGCGACTCGAATACATCCTTGTTATGAATTAAAGACAAAAAATAAATTAAAGTCACACTACAAAAACTAAATGAAGGAATCGAAAACCGAATTTTAGAGGAGATGGGAAGTTTTGAAAAGTGAAACCAATCCAATACCTGACGTGTATATCAAAATGTTAATAGAGAAATGTAGAATGTAAAATCTATGGATTTTAAATTCACCTCCGTTAAAATTAAAGGGGAAAATACCTAAGAGGCGAGGTAAAAGAAGTAGTTTTTGAATCTCTTTTCTTAAGTTCATTTTTAAGAATTCGAAAAATGTGAACAACTTTTAGAGCCGACAGCTTTTTAACTAATGATATCATTTTCATTTTCAATAATAATTACAGTAATTTTTTTTTCATTATTTTTTATAATTGTTAATTTTCTTATCGTTCTAATTTTTAAGTATTATCGCTACCTATACTTTTTGAAAGAGAAGGGAAAAAATCAATAAATAAAATAAGTTGAAAATTTACCTTTTTTTGAATGTTGGTACACATAGAAACTATCAACGTAATCAAATATAAATACGTAAAAATGACGATTATTCTCAAAATTAAATCAGCGAAGCCCATCTCATTTAGGTATCCCAACTTAGTAATAATACTCAAAAGCTCTTTAGATTGTGTTGTAATTACAATCAACGTCATGAAGCTAAATGTCAAAAACGAGGCGGAAAATATCGGTTAAAATGCTCGCAAACCGAACAAATTGTAAAATTTATATACGTTAAATTGTCTAATTTTCGAAGTAAAATTTGTTTTTTATACTGCGCGTAGTCAATAAGAAAGATTTAGTCGTTTTTAACTGACAAATATAACCCAGAGGATGATATGTTTGATAATAAACAATATGTGCGCAATATTCAGAAACATAAATAGACACTAAACTGACAAAGCTGTTGTAGCTATCAGTAAAAAAAAATAATCTACATAAAAAACGAGCGATTAAAAAATTAAAATTGATGTAAATTTTAAATTTACTTGGTATTCTGGAACTAGTCCAGTTTGTATCATCAAAATTTCGCATTTTTTAAGCTTTTGAAACCGTTTAAAAATTCATTTTTAAAAACCCAAGACGAAATCGGATATACCACGCATGAAAGGGTTAAAACGAAGATCCTAGCATAAAAAAATCCGTTTTCTTCTGGAGTCAGATTTTGAAAAGAAGAATTATAAATTGAATAGCCATAACCCAAAACGACAGTGGAAACAACGACCGTCAATATAAAAAAATATTTAAAATCAAAAAAATAACTTTTGTCTTTATATTATAGAAGAAAATTCCTGAAATTTGTGAGGGTTTGACGAGCTTATTGAACGCTTCGTAAACAGTCATGGTTTATAACTGAAATGTAAAACAGTCGTTAAAAGCGTAAAAGCTCGATTTATGAAATTTCGCAATCGATAGTCATTGTTAGAAAAAAGCGTCGTGTGCGGTTAAGTGGGCGTTTATGATGTAATTTTGTTGAATATTTTAAAAGAGACGGTTGATTCTTTTTTGTACGATAAAAAGAAGACGGGATTCTTTTATAATGAGGATTTAATCTGGGGATGTTTACACCGACTTAAACAAGTTCAATGGTTGAACGGTAAAACACCTGGGAGTCTATCGGAAAAGAATCAACAACCTGAGGCACTTCCCACAATATCGCATCTGCTAGAAATTGAGTCGGTGGAAAATTCTCTTCTTGCTTACAAAGGGGTATGGCAACACATTCAAAATTTGGCGGAAGTACGATCCAAACGATCTTTCTTTTACCCCTACCTCCAGATCTATATCTTGTTTTGACCTAAAATAAGCATCCATTCTTTTTAAATCGAGGAATGCAGCTCCCTATTTCAATAAAATAAAAGACAACAAGAAAGAATTCAGAAAAAAAATTCACTGAAGCAAAAAGTGGACATAACAAGAATGAAAAGAGGAGTAAAAAGAAACGTTTTTATTTGTACAAAAAGGAAAAACTATAAGGGAAATCGTGGAGGTAAAAGAATACCGGATCCCCAGGGTGAGTTTCTTTCGGGACGATCGCCAAGGACTCCCTCTTATTTCTTCATCACATGCTGCATTTCTGAGATCGCTAATGGCTTCACAGAATCCCGCAGGAGCTTTTTTTTGTATTCCCTCCTTTTTCTTTTTCCTCTCTTCTTCTACCGTACCCGTTCAACGGATAACCAACTAATTAATTGTACGACTTTGAGTTGTGAAGAAGGGTGGAGGGTAAAAAAAAGTTAAGTAGAAATAAAAAAACCTATGGTGCGCTACCAGTCTTACCAAGTCGTCTCGACACATAAAAAAACGTTTATTAATGACCTCAACGTAAACTGTCTTGTCCAGCGACACCTTAATAACTTTTAAGAAAGCTAAAAAAGATAGTCTTGAAATCGAATTAAAATGAGCGTATAACAATCGTTAATGGCTGATCCGATCATTTTTACGGTTTATAATCAATTGTGTTGTCTAGGGTCAGAAAACAAGGTTTTACAATCTGTCAGCAACAGGCGCTATTGTTCCTGAACGAAAGGGGACCAAAAAAAAGTTTCTGCGGGGGTCGGTTTTTTATATTATTCTTCTTGTGAAATCAAGCGGGGTATTCTCAGTGTGGCAAAAGGCCTCACCCTGCTTTTTTTAAAGAGGGGTAAATTTTTTTTGTCCCTTTGAATGATGAAAATTTTATAAAATCCGAGTGACTTGTAGAGGTCGGATTAGTGGTTTATATGGAGGTGGGATGGGCGCAGGGTGTGTGTAACAGCTTAACATCTGTGGACAATGACCGCAATAGCTCAACCCAAACGGGCACTAATTGTGGCAAGTCCAATGTGGTTTATTACCCTTACGGTCCCATCCGATTTCCCCCCTTTTCTATCATGGAAACAACTAAAAATCGTCCTGTAACACTTTTTTCAAGCTAACGAACACTAATTTTTTACTCAAAAATTTTAGTGTACCTAGGTCGTGGTCTATGACTATTTATATAAAAAAGATGTCTTGAGCAATTCATGACGTCATCGGAGTTTCCTAAGCACCGCTCTTTTCCATTCTTTAGCCCCAATTCTTTTAAATTTCAAAGTATCAAAGTTGCTCCCTATAAAATTGAAGCAGGGATGCATCATTACATCCGCATTCGAGTTGTGTTGTTGAAAAAGGCATAATTTTCGAAGAACAAAAATTGATTGCTTTTTCTCGCTTGGACATCTCCAAAAATTTTCAACCTGGAAAACGATGGGTCTTTTTGACCCCACGGGGTCTGGGAGACTCAGTGGGGCCCAGGAGAACCGGTTACAATGACCTTACCTTTTAAAAGTTACAGCTTGAGAAATGAAAGCAATATTGAAAGGATCTCATCATGACGAGTTTATTTATTTATTTTGATAAAAAGCTTCAATAAAACATTAAAAGAGTGTATTCTATGAAATTGTCTGCAGAATCCAAATCTGCAATCAAAAATAGGAGTTCCCATTAAAGTTAAGGATGTTTTGGCCGTTTTAAATCCGCGTTTTGGACGTTCTGCGCATGCGCAATCGAAATACCGTTTTGAGATTCCTAATTTACGCTCAAAATTAAGGGAGGATGTAATTTAATTTTTGTCTGGAACGTCCAAGCGAGATAGCAAAATTAACTTTTGTGGGGGCGGCGGAACGCTGCCAAACATAAAAAATTCAGAAACTAGACCCAAATTGATGGGGGTAACCATTTAACTGTTTTCTTTATCTTGATTCGTTTTCGAGTTAACAATGGGGACACTAGTAAGTTTCACCCTGTATATCGCATGCGTCTGGAATCCGATAGTTAGTTCTGGTACTTTGCCTAGGGCCTAAACTGCCAAATCCACAAAATCAAGTGCGATTTAACTTGCTTAAATTTTAAAGAGGAAAAATCTGACCATTTGCGCATTCTACAAACTAAAAAATCTACCTAAAAGAAAAAAAATCTCTCTCCTTCTGCCATACTGCTTTGATTTAACCTTTACAGTGAAGGAGCGAAGCACCTTCGTGGGTAAGTGATCAAGGACTATGATAGTGGGCTAGTCCAATATGTCCCTAGAAAATTATTTCGTACACATAATCATTCAGGTTAGAAAAAGATTTTAAAAAGGATTTATGTAATTGTTTTTAATGAAAATATTTAGGTTCCAACTATCTCGTAAAACTTTAGAAGATATTATTTTGATACAGTTTTCAAAAGAATATTGATACTCAAGTCTAGTGGAAATAAAATATGAGATGTTTAAAAAATCCGGTGGCTTGGAGGGGGAGAAAATCGGACCTGTTTGATCTCGGATTGGATTTTAAGCCGTGAAGTGGGGCTCGGGAAGGCGGGGTTTTGTGTTGAACCACGTCCCACCTCCGGTCCCACCCTCCGTCTCGAAATCTTCCCAGCTTCAGTCCGACAGCGACGGCGACGTGAGATGTGTTTGTGCGCGAGCTCGCCGACGAGAAACTGATTTTGTGATTACCATTTTTTTTATAAATTAAATTTTGTGGAAAGTTCTTTTTTGTGTGATTTATCCGTCTAATCCTGGATCCGGCCGGGGGACTCGCATCCCCCTGGGCTAGCGTCCTGGGGGCGGCTGGGCTTCAACACGCCCCCGAGTATCACCATCACCATCACCACCACCCACAACCGCCTCCGGCACACAACCTACCCATGGATCTCCACGTACCTCAACCCTTCCCTTACTACAGGTTATTATTTTCTTTCAATAATAGATTTCCTCATTTTACAAATTCTTGCCAACAAAAAAATTCCCCATGAATTCCGTAAACCAAAATAATAAAAATATTTGCAAAAAAATTATCTCATTAATATCTTTAAAATAATCGTTACATCGTCGTCAGGTTGGCAAAATCGAAATGTTAAAAATCAATAAAATTAAAAACTTTTATCATTGATTTTTATTGAAACAAATCTATTGCAAGGCCAATCGGTGGAAAACCGCAAGCCGAAAAAAATAGAAGTAAAAAAAAATCCAATCAACTTGTTAAAATATTCGGGGAAATTGTTATCTACTTGCGGAGAAAATTTTGCAAAACATTTTGCAGGTATCTGGGGGCTTCGCCTTGTTGCAGAACAGGATGTGCTTAATTTTTTTTAAATCTACTTACCTAAAAAAAACTACGAACACAGTAAAAAATCTAAAAAATTAAAAATATCAAATTTGTTACACCAGGAACATTACTTACCATAGCCTTTTAAAAACTCAAATTTAAAATTTGGCATTGCCAGTATTTTTTGCTTCAAGTTATTTTTAAGGGAGTCGGTGGTTTCTAATTATAATTTTCTTATTATTTAATCCCTAAACCATTTACAAAAGCAATAATTTTTTTTAATTTAAATTTTTGAGGGAAACATGAAAAGAAAGGAGAAAAGTCGGGAAACCCAAAAGTCGTTGGTTCGAATCTCTGTGGGCGTAATTCTCCGCTTAAAATAAGAGCATTTTTTGCTTCTTTGCACAGGGGCTGTGAAACAAATTAGGCAAATTTTGAAAAGAGGGGCGTTTTTGAAAAATCAACTAAATTTTTAG
Organism: Orius insidiosus; assembly: GCA_014119065.1. Classification (NCBI taxonomy): domain Eukaryota; kingdom Metazoa; phylum Arthropoda; class Insecta; order Hemiptera; family Anthocoridae; genus Orius; species Orius insidiosus. The sequence goes on from JACGAQ010002448.1 coordinate 29,126, forward strand.
AGTTCACTCTTTATTAATCCATTTGCAAATAGCGGATAAAAAAAAGCTAGTTTTCATTTTTAAAAAAAGGTGAAGTGAAACTTATATTTTGCACTTCAGGATTTTTCAATTGTCGTTGATAAAATGTCGAAAGGTATTTGTTAAGTAAATCAAGTATTGTTTTTTTCCCCCTTCGATCGACCAGTAGCGTTTTATAAGGTATAAATTGAGATAGCTCGTCCCTAATTGAATTCAGTGCCCCGTGGGAAGGTTCCGATTACACGGGGCATGAATATTCCGTCCGTCGATTTTTATAGAAGAGCCCCGCGCGCGTAGAAATAAAAAGCGTTTGTGCATCTAAATCACTCGAATCGTTAGTAAAATACGATTTAAACGGCTTTTATCCGAGCGAGAGGCCCCCACTATATGTTTTATGAGTACGCTTAACTTTAAAATAAAAATAAAGAAAAATTTTCGAGTTAAAACTCTCTACACGAAACGCGATAAAAAGTGACGGTTGCGTGTGAAAAGTAAAATAAATGTTAATTTTCGATTCGGGGTGATAAAGTGATTTTATTTTAAATTTTTGAAAAAATTAAAAACTTAAGGGCCCACTAAATGGCAAGAATTTGTGCGCATATAAATTTTCATAACATTTTTTCAAAATTAATTATCACGCTATTTTTTTCTTATCCCAACTCAGTTTAACTATTTTCAAATTCCAAATGTATGAAGGGATTTTTTAAAATCATTTTTTGACGAGGTCAGCAGATTATTTTCGAATTTTGAAAATTCTTTTTTGGCGTCTCGAATCATAATTTGACAATTACCTTTTATAAAGTAAACAAATTTGAGGTTATTTTGTATCTACTTGACAGTTTAACGACCGTCAAAATTTGAAGTAATTTTAACGGTTAACCTTTTTTAAAAAGTTCAAAAGGTTGCACCGACGCGGTAATTCGTATAAGAGAAAAAAAATTTCTTCTGAAAGTAACTTATGTATCGGAGAAGTGGAGTGATGAGTCTCAATCAGTCACCCAACAGGCATCCGCTTCGGTAACACGGCTCAAAAATGTACAAGCCGACTGTTGCTCCTCTTTTTTCTTTTCTGTCTATTTCTCGTTTTTCTGTAATGTATTCATCATCCATACATATTTTTAAAGAGGTATTCTAAAGATGATAATAGCTCTTCTTTTTTTTCTAAATGTTTTTCAACCACAGGGAAGAGGTCTGTTTAGTTAAGCTTAATTAATTATTCCATTTTTCATCTCATCCCTGGCGTCTTCACATCTTTAAAATGGTCCGTCCGACTTTGAAGTTTTTCTGCTCGACAATTTTCGGGTGTTTACCGGATTTTGAATGTTCCAGCGATTTTAAAAGCGTTGCCAAATTGGAAAATGGGGCATTTTGTAAATTCACGATAGATTTGAGTTAATTTAATTTTGGAAGAAGGCCGTAAGTACTTCTTTTTGGGCTTTCGTCCTAATGTGTATAGAAGTTATTGTAATACCCTCGATGGATGGTTTTTAGGAATGGGGGGGGGGGGGTTAGGAAGTTTTTTCCTGGAACAATTCACGTTATTTTTTAAGTTTCAATTCATAACCTGACGCCATTTTTTTAAAACGCATAAGTTCAAAATTCTCCACGGGACGCCCACAAATTAGTCTCAGAGCTATATTTACATTTTAATTAAAAAAACAGGTGTTTTTGATATAGTGTGATTATTGTTTTCTTAGCCATTAAACCCGGAAAATGCGATACTCTTAAATTATTCTTCTAACTTTTTTTTTGTGTCTGAGAAAACCTGGAATTACCCGCAATTATTTATTATATCATTTTATTATATCATTATTGTATCTCTTAGTAATTTATCCCGAAGGCGGAGTTTAAGAGTGGATCGATGATTAAACCTCACGGCCTTCGAGATCCAGATGTCCGATATTGTTGAAATAAAACTTAATTTTTTTTATAAAATAACTAAAATATAAACTACATTTTGAAGTAAGAATTCACCTAAATAGACACAATATTGTCTTAGTTAAACCCCCATGCCGCTGACTTCTCTCCCTTGGTTGTTGACGTTTATAATTAGGAGGGTCGCCCCCGAGCCCTAATTCCTTTTTATATGTAAATTCTCCTTCTCCCTTTTCTTTTTACTTCGAGAGGGGTAAAAAAAAAGGGAGAGAAAAATTCGTTTCTTTGACTCCGGTTTAAGTTAATAAAAGGGTGGCGCGAAGGAACTTGACGACTGTTAACAGATGCTAGGACGAATTCGAAAGCTCGTAATCTCCACCACCCCCCTACACTTAGAATCGCCTTACAAATTATCGTTTTAAACTTTTTAATTAAGTCCGGAATTTTCGTGTAATCACCGTTTTTAGACGATTTTATTATTCTGCGCTTTTTTAAAGTTCCAAACTATTCAGTTTCGCTGTTCTTGGCGCTTCCTTCACTTATCTTCCGTCCCACACCCATCGAAAAAATATATTTAGGTATATGTAATTTTGGATGCTGAGTAGACTAAAATGAATTTTAAGACGTTATTTAAACCCCAAACCAAATTTAAATCGCCGTTTATTTAATCGTTTTGACTTTATTGGATCGTAAAATAATAATAAAAAACAGTTTTTTCTTTCTTTTTTTTTTCTGAAAACGTTCTATTTTTCTCTTTTCTTTTTTTCCCTACCCTATAGGCCGCCCCCGTTCCTACGTGATCCGCATAGGGTCTCTGCCTCTCGATACAATTAGGGATCACTTCAACACATACTAATACCCTACTCTAACACCATTACCCTTCCACCTCTCCATTAATTTAAAAAGTAATTGCCTCGATCTGAAAAAAAAAAAAAAGAAGTCCTCAAGCCTGCCGGCCGTACATTGAATTCAAAAGCAAAAACTGCTGCACAACTTAAAAATAGTTATAAATCGGAGCCAAAGGGTGCACCACGGAGTTCTACAGAAATTGTTAGTGGAGACCAATTTTGAAGGACCTTAAAATTTTTTCTTAGTAGTTTCTCATTTTCTGAACCGAACACTAGAAAGTCCATGAGCTTCACAATTAGGACGATTACCAAACCGGGTCTTTGTGGAAGAAAAAAAAAGAAAAGAAAATCGGAGCAGAATATAATCAAGGAGAGGAGGAGCTGTTATTAAATTAGTAATTTTTTTCTTATATGAGACGGAGCCTTCTTCTTCTTTTTTTTTTATCCTTTGATATAATGGGCGGTTGGCGGTCATTACTTGTAGTAATCGATGGTAGTCTATAATAGTAATGGGAGTTCCCATGGTCCTATGACCGATTAGGTGCCGATCGGCCTCATCCTCCCAGCGAAAAATGACGCAAATAGCCACAAAATTAGTGGATCATATTTCTAAAGACCTTTTATTGATACTAAAATTTTCAAAGTCAAAAAACGTTTTGATATCGTTTAAAACGTCTTAAAATTTAAAGACTCAGTTTAAATAATCCGTGAATTCAATTTGGTGGCAGCGCTTATGAATGTTAGATTACACTTGATTTTTAAAAAAATGCCTTCAACTTTGAAGATCAGAAAGGGAAAGAGGGGAGATTGACAAATAAAAAAAAATTCATTCCTTTGTCCGGTAATGGGAGGCCGACCGCAGCTGACAAAAAGAGTTCCAGACCACAGGAACCGCCGTTCCCGTAATCAGAACTGGTCAATCGGGGCCCCCAACATCCCTTTTGAGTGAAAGTATTTTTGTTTATACACAACGTCTTCCGTAATTGAAAGACAAATGGGACTTTTACGCAATAAAAAAAAAGATTTATTAGCAAAGCGAGGAAAAATCTTTTGAAAAAAAGACAGCGTAAAAATTACTGATTCATGATAAAAAATTTTTATTTATTATCCCAACATTTTTCGCTTCAAGGGGTCAAGATTCGATTCTTCACGGTCCTCTTTTGATATGACGGACCTCGAAAACAAATCGCCAGGAGTTAATTTTTTTTAATATCTCGACGGTTCAGTATTTTTTTGATTTTAAATGGGTAAGATGATTGTGGGACCAATCATCCCACCGTGATTATTTTTTTACTACCTTGATACAAGGCCTTTCCGGAGTCCCCTAAAATTTTTTTAATAATCAATAATAGCGTTTTTTTAAAAAGTTAATTTTTTTTGTTGTTGTTTTAATTATGTAGGCTGTGACGCCCACATAAAACGGGTGCAATAATGTACAACAGAGAATACTTATCTTACAGCTACTCCTTTACATCCCACAGATAACTAGAAACAAGAATATTAAATTTTCTTAAGGCTTGAAAAACCGTGTAAATTAAAGGTTAAGAATAAAGAAAAAAATAAAAGATCCTGTGGAGTCGATATTGTATTCAAATAATTTTATATTCCCATATTGTCCGACGGCCTTTCTTCTAAACATAATGGCGCCCATGTAATGGGAGGTTTAAGACCAAAGGCCACTAAAGGTTCGACAATGCAGCCTTCTAATTAATTATATATTCTCCGGCAATAATTACCGAGATAGCTTTCAATACGGATTGCCACACGCGATGGCTAATTATAGTGTTGTTTGTTTTTTTAGAAGAAAATATGGTCCCCTCCCCTCTCCCATTCTTTATAATGTTTGAGAGGGTGGATCGATCGTGTGGGGGTTTTGTATAAATTTTTTCTTTCTCGTATGATGAATTTACATTTACAGTTTTCACAAAATATTTTAAGTAGGTAGGTAAGTATTTTTTTTTTAATTCTAGAAAAAAAAAGTTTTATGTTCCGAGATTTAGGAACGTGGTAGTCAGACTATGAATATTTTTCCCAGCCAAAAGAACGACAAAAATTCCAAAAAATTAGATAAATATTGCTCATAATAGCGTCAATCACTTTTTTTTTAAGATTTGAAGACTAGGTATGATGATATTTTTTCTCATGGAAAAAATTGTAAAGGTTTTAAAAAACGTGAAAACGAAATTAAAAAAACAAGTTTTTATATTTTTTGTCTGAAACGGTCTGAAATTGGTTTGGAGTGTGGGTCTATAGGGAGTGATGGGGAGTAATTGGAGTTCATATTGTCCTTTGGTTCATTACACCACCTCTAAGCCTCTCCCTTCTTCTCCCACGGACCATGATTGTTATGATTAGGGTTGCTCGCTTCTATCTAATCACAGACTCCATGGCTCTATCAAATAACCCCTCTTTCTAGATTGTCTTTTTATTGCTTCTCCTTCTTTTCTTCCTTTTTTTCAAGGATCTATGTAAAACAAAATCGATCGGAGAGGGAGGAAAAAGAAAATTCAATAAAAGGGTGTCAGAGGGTAAGTGGTCACTCACTAGGGAGTACCTGACGAAAATTCGATTCTGAAAGAGGGAAGAAAAAGAACTTTTTAATGCAATTCTTCGAAGAGAAAAAAAATTATCTTAATTAAATACAAAAGTCCGAGAGGAAGAGTCTCTTGTTTGAGATAAAACCGGACGTCTGATATACAAATTAAAATCGTTTTCAAGAAACTGGAATTTCCAAGTGAAAGTCAAATTACAAAAAAAACATGGTAGACATTTTTTTTTGTGCAAGAATTGTCTTTATTATGTTCATGGCAGGTTGTTTGTTTGCCCCACCTACTTGTCATGTTTGAGAAAATTATGAGATACAAGCGTACCAGCTGTGACTTACACAGGGAGACCGTAATGAAAACCTATTAAAGCTCACAACTTTTACATTTTTTTGCTTATTTTGCGCAAATTTATTTTTACTGGGAAATGTGGGTTGATAGAGTTTTTTTGCGTAAAAAATTAAGGGTAGAAGAAATAGAGAAATCTAGGCGTTTTGACGCTCCAGACTAGTTTTTTAAAAAGCTCCCAAGGTGGAATTGCGAAAATTCGCCAAAGGGATGGAAAAAAAGGGATCTTCGTCGAGTTGGGTTGTATTGATTGTCCGAGATGCTCATCATGGATTCCGCGAGCGTAGAGCCGGTAAATCGTCTTCCGTCCTCTACCGTCTGATGGATACCCACCCCAATCGGAGGCCGCCACCCTCATTAAACGTTAATGCTTCGACACGCAAGATTTTCCTCTTCCTCGCCTAGTTGTGAAAACAAGGTTTTGCCACGACTTTTTTTTTATTCAGGAAATCAATTACGCCCTACGTGAGCCAATTTTAAACCCCACAGGGTTTAAAATACGCGTTTAAAAACGTAATTTGGGGGACGTTTATTTGAAAGAATGTCAACGATTTTATAATCCTCGATCGGAGGTTTATAAGAGGGAGGGTCGACCGAGAATGACACAATGGTCCATCACTATGGAGGAATGTCTTTTCTCCCTGGCGGCACGGCGGGAAAGAGGTAACCCCCCCACCTTTTTTTCGCTTTTTCAATTCAAAACCTCCGCCGGGCAAAAACTTCCGCTCGGTTAATTGGCCCTTTTCGAACTAAACTCGAGGTTTTCTTCTATTTGCAACACGATTGAAAAACATGATTAACACGACAGCTGCCTCTAGGAAAGAAAAAAAATGTACAACTTATAACTTGTTCATTAATTATCTAAGCTAATTATCATATTAGTAGAATTATGGAAGAATTAATTGCAAAATGGAAGCTTGCAGAAGGAAAAAATTATACATAATTATTTCTGAATTATCTGATCAAAGTCAATCGACTTTAACAGAAAAAAAATTCTCGTTTGAAATAAAGGGTCCAAATACGATTAAATTATAGCTGACATAGTGAGAAAAACCAAAAATTCAAAGGATGTTCCACGAATAATTTCATGTGCAGACCGAAAAAACCAAGAAAAACGCCCGGGGTTTCTCGGCCGAATATTTTTTCCTATTTGTGCTATAAATTGCCAATAAACTATATTTATAAATGGAGAAAACGTTTATACCAAAATTAATCTTCCTAGCTTATGAAAAACCGTAAAAACCCTTCTTTCCTTTTATTTTTTCGGTTTGAATGATGTCCAGACAGTTATTAAGTGACCCCAGTATTCATAGCGTTGACAAATAAGGCTTTCTCCCTTCCTTAAATAAAAAAATAATAATAAAAAACACCTCATAATAGCTTACATTTGTGTCAATGCACGGGTCCCTTTTTGTCACGGAGGGTCGTATTAACAAAACAAAAGATCAAAAAATGCCGACTGTTTGCATATATCCCCGTCGTGTCAGGGAGAGCGGGAAAAAAAAATAAAGAGAAAATAAACGAGGCTAAACTGGGTATACAATGGAATTTATGGCTAATTAAATACAAATTGATACTTATGTGGTTGTCCGTGACATAAAAAAAAATATAGTTTTGTCATTTTTTTTTGTTTTAATTAAGAGGTCTTCCGGTCAATAGGAAGAAGACCCTTAGTTTTGATTGCAAAGCGTCGGCTTGTTGAAGAAGAGGGAATTATTCATGTGCCTAACCATTCATGCGGACCCCGGTCTCCTAAAAAGGAAGACTGGTCTTCAGACGACACCGGTTCGAGACGAAATCCCGTACTATTTCGAACACACTCAAAAAAATAGCCTTGAGGTAAAATCAGTAGCGAATGGATAGATAAAAAGCGTTTGCGGAGGTGGTCGGAAACGTGCTCGCCTTAGGGCCTTCACCTGGGCCCTACCGAACACACGATCCCTCCGAGGCTGAATAATTTTCACTTTTTTTTATCCAAACAACCTCAAGCTATTGTCTTATTTATGTCCGGACCTATGATGTTTATTGTCGGTAGCACGTCGTTAGGAGATAAAGAGCCGGCGCATATTTCTTATTATCGGAAGCCGTGACACAAACGTCTTGGCCTTAATATTAATTACATCTCCCTCGCCGAGATAATAAAGCAGTTAGCGGACAGATAATGAATAAGGCGCTTCTTCCTTTTATTTTCCCCTATAAAGTGCATTATAAATTATTAAAATTAAAACAATTATAATTAATTTAATTTTTATTCGCTTGTGTAAAAAAATTAAAAGGTGTAAAAGACGCACTAAAGCTCAAAATTTAAGTTTTTTGTTGACTAAAAAGGATCAAATCGATGTCAAAATAAGGTCTTAAGGAATTCCTTAAAGAAAGCCTTCTTGGCGAAATTAAAAAAAAAAAGGCATATCGAGTGAAAGGGAAATTACGTTCAAAAATCTGCCTTTCTATGACTCAAGAGTCGAAAATGGTTCGAAGATCGGGCCACCCTGGGAACGGCCGATTCGAAACCATAAATTAAAACACCTTTTTCTGTTTAATTCCGGAGCGGCTCTAAGGAAGGAGAAGAAGTAAAAAAAAATTATGTCTCGGTGATTTATTTTTCGGACCTTTACTCTTTTTTTTTTTCTTTTTTGACCCAGAAATGGACAGTTATTCGCGAATGGACTTGTTGAAGAAAAAACCCGTAAGTCTGGGTAGTTGACTGTTCGAAGAAGCCAAGCCTAGACTAGTCCCATTAAGAGGACAATAGTCTCTCTAGCTTTAGAGACACTCACACACGTTAAAAGACCCATATTTGAAAGAATCGTTGATTTTACCAAACTAGTATTTCTCACGTCTAAGTTTTAAATCCTCTGAGAAAACCTCTTCTTGCTAAAAAAAAATGACCAAAAATTTTCTTGCTGCGATTTAACAGTTTTCGACAAAATTTTACTTTTCTTAAGTTTTATGAGATCTTGCATTCATGGATTTATAAAAAGGTCCCTAAGAACTCTTCCTTTGGAATATCCCTTTTCTTCTTTGAGATGTTTGACAAAAGTCCTTTGCATATGAAACCCCCAGAAAACCCGTCCACGTGCTCCATTCTCTCAAACGCTCGTCAGTCTTTTACACACGTGTCCTGAATAAATAAACGTGGGAGGGGGGGTTTTATGCCTTCTTCATAATGCGATTCCCTATCGGCGATTTGTTCTGTCACTTTTTTTTAACAAAGAAAAAAAAAAACTACAATTTTTTAAAAGAAAAATTCATGCTAATAGATAAACAAGAATAACCTTTACCTTAGGAAATTTGAACAATCAGTTATCGCCTCACTATGTACACGGGAACAGTAGCTTCTTGTTCCTCAGAAGCCACTAAAAATCACAAGGAATGTCCCTGAAGGTCCAGTTTTAGTAAAAATCCAAACCTTAAAGACGCCACGTAAGATGAAAGGGGCCGAATGTCAATACTATAAGTGGTTGTACACAACCTTTTGGTCCATTAGCCTCAAAGTGGTTATCCTCTTCCTTTTTTTTATCTTTTATATTAATAGAACCGTTTAAACTAAAAAGATACGGCGATTATTAAAAAAACCGAAACCGGTTACAAGGTCCACTTTAAAATAAAAATCAAACGATCTTATAATCTACGAATTTACAACTTTAAATATCGCGACCACGAAGGTTTTTGACGTTAAAAACCGTTTTTAAGAGTGGAAAAGGGTTCCAGGCTCAGTGGAAAAAAAGAGACAAATTGATACAACGCCTAATCTCTGACGTAAGACGTAAATATTCGGATGCTTCGAATATCTATCCTCACCTTTATTTTTAGACCAGTTTTTTTCATATTGCCACCATTTCTTTTTAATTTATAGTCCAAATTCCTTTTTCTGACTAAGAGTAAATAATGAGAAATCTACAGGTTCGAAGAGTAGGAGACTTATTCTTCGAGATTCCACTTTCGTTCACTTAGAGCACGTGAGGCTTTGAGATAATGTCGAAAAAAAATTAAAAGAGCATTAAATAAAAGGGCAGGACGATGTTGAGATATGAAGAGATAGGAAGGCGGCTCTCAAGACAAAGACGGAGACGAAGGCCAATTATCGGCCAGATAGCGGTTCATTGTATGCTAACTACATTTTCATACATTCAATTTCTCCTTCTAGCTCCAATCTCAAAATATCGGTCAAAACCACATTTTTATCAAGTACTTTTTAAACAACGAAGTCTTTAAAAAAATTTCTTAGAAAAAGAATCAACGTATCTAAAATGGAAAACTAGAACTTTTTAAAAAGTAAGGCCTTGTCTCGAGGGATCAATTTGTCATCTCGCGTTTATACGAAAGGGGGGCTTCGGATGCAATTATTTTACCCGCGAGAAAGAAAGAGGCGTCGTTCTTCCTCTCTTTGACGGTCGAAGGAAAAGAAGACATAGAAAAAAAAAATTTATAAATAAAAAAAACCAGCTCCAGTAAAGCTATCAGCAGGGTGCACAAATGGCAAACTCCGGTTTATAAATAATAGATTTTTTTTTCTATTATTACTTTTTTTTTAGTTTAACGAGAAAATCTAATTTGACATTAAATAGAAATAGCTTTATAAATTGTTAAGTCTACCTAAAAAGGAATTTTATTTAATACACTCCAGCCTGGATTTTTTATATATGGGTCTGAACGTAAAAATAAATTACCAAAACAAAAAGTTTTGAATGTTTTAAAATAAATTGGAAATCATTTTAAATGAAGTTTTATAGGAAAATGACCTTTTGAGATAGACAAGAAGGGTCAGACACCGTATATAATAAATTTTATTGAATATTTCTATCTTCTATAATCAAGCCGTGCCTTTTACACTTCGTGCAGTGCTAATCAGGACTTCAAGGATGTCGAAAGAAAGGTAACTTTTTAAAAATTCGCGGATGGCGTCTTAAAAAAATTTAATTAAGCCTTTTCTCTTGGACATGAAAAGATTTAAATCTAAATCTCAAAGATCGGGGGTATAAATCAATGTGGCTCATTACACCCTCCCCTCCACTAATTGAAGAGCCGTGTTTTCAAAAGATAACACGCCTTTTTCGAATCCGATCCTCCCGGCTCATTCAACCCGCCGGACACTCAATGGTCTACGGGTAAAACAGGCAATTAAAAATGTGCATTATTTTTTCAACATTTTTTTTTCTAACACCATTGATAGAAAGTGTGGGCTGATGTATTCGAGCAGATCTGTATCGGTATGTAAATTTTCTGCGAGACAATGCTAGTAAGATGTCACTGGCTAGATTCTGTCATACTTAATCGATCTCGCGTTTCTTTTACATCATTTCACAAATTGCTCGTTCTAAATAAAAGATATATTTTAACTTCCTCAAAAAATTGAAGCCTAAAATGTTTTAAAATGCTAATTTTTTGTCAACCAGAAGTCTGTCTTGAGAAATCATAGCTAAAAGTATTCATTAATGCAGTATTTTTTTGTTTTATTAACAAAAAAAGTTTTTATTTTTTGAGGGCTGAAATAAAGTCATAAAAATGAGCGTGGACAGGGAGATAAAAGTTTGATAAAACTTTTTGATGATTGACGAAGACATTTTGAAGATGGTGAGAGGATAAAGAAGGCAATAAAAGTCGTCCAGGTAGCCCTGGGTTTCCAGATATGTTGCCCATTCATTTTATTCTCCAGCCGAAAAACCTATTTTTCAAGATTTTCCAACCGTTGGCTCTTTGCGAGTTTTTCCAACCCGGTTCGAAAAACCCGCTGCGTTCCTATCACTCGATATGGCCTCAAGAATGCCGCGGAGGACTCTCAGTATGGTCAGTTGGCATTCCCTCTTTCTCTAAGGACTCCCGACAAGATCTTCCTTCTTTTGTCCCTCCCGTCATACTTTTTGTCAAGATCCATTGTCCAGACGTTTCTAACCGGTAATCTTTTTGTTTTTATCCATTAAGTTGTAATTATAGTTTTTTTTTCTTCTTAAACTCCTTCCTGTCTTCTAAGTAGTCTTGAGATAAAATGACTGATTTCTCGTTACATATGCCGGTAACGACCTTTGTGCAGAAAAAACATTTGAACTTTTTGCACTCAGTTTATACAGTCTATTTTTAGATTTCATGACAGCGGATTCTTTAAGATTTTAAAGCTTGAAAGAACTAAATGTGGGGTTTTAGCTTCAAACGGGGATTTCCAAGCTTTTCAAATCGCAGTTGGATTGCCCGTTTTTAAGCTGTCATTAGCCATCAAGCAACCTCAAAACTGGAACACTTTTAGGGCCTTTAGAGTGGAAGTGTCTTTTTTCGGTTATTACACACG
>JACGAQ010002449.1:0-41039 GCA_014119065.1 Orius insidiosus
GTAAACCAAACATAAAGAGTGGAGGGAATTTGTATGTACCTGTAATAATTTCTTATAGGTCAAGGATATCATTATAATTTTGATAACTTATTCGAAGATTTTCATACTGTCAAGCTTACTAAAAATAATGGCAGCTCCTAAATTATAACTTTAGCACGATTAAATAAAAAAATACTGCCGACTGCATTCCATGATACTCCTGAACTGCAAAAATCCTTTTAGGAGAGAAAAGGTAACCTCGAGTATCTCCCAGCGAAGAAAAGCAAGAATGGAACCACCAATTAAAAGCCAGTTTGTTAATTTTAATCGACTGCTTTATAAGGAATTTTGCCATTTTCTTTAAAAGATGCGGGTTCAAATCCCGCTTGGGGGCTAATTTTTGCATTCTTCTTTCCACTGCCCTATTTTCTATGACATAAATTTTTTTAAATTTATCGATCTTTTGTACAGAGAAACTAAAATAAGTTTGAACTTGATTTACAGTTGTTCGTAATTTGAAGAGAAAATAATTAATTACTATAATTGTTCAAGATCAATTAAGGGAGAAAAACAAATTGCATACACCCAGGACCTCTAATTACTTGCCAGCGCTCTCGGAAAAAAAAGAGCGGTGAATTTCATGTTTATTATTAAATTATATTTTAATTAGCTAATTCGATTGTAATGTAAATAAAATGTAAAGATAATTTTTTTTGAAAAGTACTTTTATCTTCTTCAGGAGTTCACAAATCTTCACCTAATCGAGGAGTTGGGAAAACCGTTAAGCTTAAAAAAAAAACTCAAGTTTTTTTTTTTTTTTTTTTTTTTTTTTTTTTTTTTTTTTTTTTTTTTTTTTTTTTTTTTTTTTTTTTTTCTAACTTTTGCATTGGGGTTTTCATAGCGTCAGTGGTGTTAATTTGGGTTCAACGCAAGGATTAACGCCTTAACTCGCGCGGCCACCACGACGCCCTCACCTTTTCTGTTAAAAAAGTTTTCTGGGGAGAAATTTGATTTTTACCCTTGGCGATTATGTTTCCTCATTCAGATTCTATTGTGACTATCAGAACTTATCGTAACTGATTTATTAATCCCTCCTCTTACTAGTAAAAGTGAAAAAGTCCTGAGTAGGATCTTAGGAAGGTCAAGTTCGGAATTGTAGTTGTAGATCATTGAATAAAAAAAAAAAAACACGAAGGGGGTTTTACCTACTACTCTGGGCGGACCACGTTACATTCCAGTCATTATATCCTAACACAATGAACGTGACTTTGCCAGTCGTGTTGTCCACTAATTATCTTATCATGACAAAAAATCCTTGATCAATCATTACGCAACTTTTTTCCTCTGAAACAGGAGCTTGATGCCCAAGAAACTTTTTTGCAATTCAAAATGCTACTTTAACTACCTATAAAACGTAATGTTTTTTCCATTATTATTTAGGTGATCCATTTTAGTTCTAATCTTAAAAAAGAAACTAACACTAAATTTTGCTATTTTCATACCAAGGTTAACCCATTTATTCAGGAAAAAAAAATTTGAACGAAACAGGAATCGAACCCAGGACCTCTCAATTGCTAACCAAGCTCGCCATTCAAGACAGAAAAAAAAAAAAACAATCTGGGATTCGAACCCAGAATTTCTCATTGTTAGCGAAATGCGCTGGGCCACTAAGCTACACGCAAGTACACAATGAATTAACGTAGGAATCAGTAAAGTTATCAGAAAGACAAATTTAACTTTTGTGACGTCAAAACGCCTGACTAATATTTTCACACATTTTCCCCATTTTTCAGCAAAATCCAGGAAAAAAACTTGAGACAATTTTTATCCTCGGGATTCCCATGCGTGACTATTTCTATTAGCGGAACGTCCGAACCTTTTTATGCGGCGTCAAAATACGCCTTGCCTCATTTAAAAAAAAAAGTTCCCATATTACCATTAATATTTTTCTTTTTTATTACCTTTAACTCCTTTTAGAATAATAGAAACGGATATTTAAATAAATTAACGCCCCGTTAGGGAAAATGTCCTTGATAAAAACACCGGACATTATTTGACAAAAAGTGAAATTTTTACATTTTCTTTTTTAGGGCGATATCAAATCCCAAGAGGGAGACCGATCATCTTAGGGCGCCTTATTTGAGGGAAAGTTGACCCAAGACGGCTCATTAAAAAAAAGCCAATGAATCTTTAAAAATTGTGGAAAATTTAGTAGATGAAGTTTTTGAAAGCAGTTTTATATAGGTAGATTTGAAGAAAAGAAATCTATCTGAAACTACAATTGAAGAAAGTAATTTTTAAAAAAGATCTACTTTCCTCTGGGACTTCCCAGGAGGCGCTAAAGCATCTGGAGGGGAAATACCGCACGCGACGGGACTTAAACATGGCCTACATCTATAATAAACCGGTGCCAACGACTCTGGGAAGTACAGCCTTTTTATTTTTGTGTTCGAAAAACTGGTTTTCGAGTGTGACTCAACAGATTAGTCTGGCAATCGCATTCGAATAAAAGCTTAATAATGGTCAAGAAACCAAGCGTTAAAAATTGAGAAATTTCTCTGTCATAATAAAAATTCAATTTTTTATTTTCAGTAGCCTCAATTTATCATTAAAGTGTAACTTCTCCCTTGAAGTCTCTGTTTTCTAGTATCCAGGTGGAGATATGGGTACATGATAAATGTCGTGACGGAATTTCCGGAGACGTTAAGAAATTTATACGCGACTTTTTCCTTGAACTCCGGAGGAACAATCGCTTTTCTTGAAAAGATTTTGTTGAAAGAAAAAAACTAAATTTTTGTTTAAATTTTCTTCATTGTTTTTCCTTCCTTCTCGTATTAACTGACATAGAGCTTCATGAGGTCAGTCGATTCAAAACGATGTGAAAACAATTAGAATAAATTAATAATTCAACGGAACACTTCAAAAATTTTATTTTGATAAACCGCTTTGGCAGTTTTGTTGCGCAAGGTAATGTCATATTTTTTTCCACTCTGGAATAAAAGTTTTGAAGAGTTTTTTACGAGGATTTAATCTTTAAGTCACGATCCCTTTTACATTTTGGCCAATAAAATCGGAAATGAGATGCCGATCGTTTTTTTTTTTGTACTGGAAGCCCCCTGGCTTCCCTCTTGGCCACTTCGTTTTTGTTTAAAAAATTTAGAAAATTATTTATTTTCTATAAACTCCGAAAGTACCGAACCGATATTCAATTTTTCTGTCATATATTTCTTATTCTTAGCTCCGTTCTGTCGAAGTATCGGGTAAAGCCTTGGCTTTTTGGACGTTCACATCGAGGTTATTCCTCCTTATCAACCGACAAGCTTTATCATTTATGTCCGAATGAGAAAGTCGCTTCCGCAAAAATCAATTTATACGAATTTATTATTTATTACAAAAGGAAATGACATTTCTTGACGTCATAAGGGTCAAAACCTTTTTCTACGTGAGCTCAGGCAGTCAGAAAAACAAAATTTTAGCATTAATTTAAAAACAATGAAACCATTATTCAAGGAAAAATTTTAGATTTTTTTCCTTCCCTAAAATTGATTTTTCTAATTAATACGATTATTTAAAACGATCGTTCAAGGATGACGGCAGGATTTATTTCACCAAGCTGGTTAATTTTCCGCATGATGTCTATTTAATTTTTAGCTCATTTTTGGTACTTTACCATGGTTTTTGTCCCAATAATCATCGTTTTAACCACTTTTTTATTCGTTCCTTACGACCAAGAAAAAATTTTTTTACTATCAATTGCTATTTCCTGCTGGCCGTCGTTGTTAGTTTTTCAATTGAACGAACTCATTACTTTCCCTTCATTTTTAATAAAATCCCCCATTTTATGACATCATTAAAATCTTGATTAAATTTCTTTATTTGCGTCTTTGTTTTTTCCCATACTTCAGAAATCGATGTTATTAAATTTGAACGATAGTTCGACCCTGAGCATACAAAATGGTCGGCTTTAATTATTAGCTAAACTTCTCATAAATTAGCCTTTGTTATAATCGGATTTAATGAAATACTATAGTTTTCTTTGGCCATAAATAATGGTTTTTACATTTATTTCTTAAAAATCGGGGTAAACCTTTAGGGCTCAGACAGAAGAATTTTGCCATCGTGCCGTATAGTTGGGGTGATTCAAGGTTATAAGTCTCACGGAAAAAAAGTTAATGTACTCCCAGGTCTATCTAAAATAAGAGTCGGAATTTTAAACGCTTTTTTTAAGCTCGTAGACTCTTTTCAAAAAAACTTTTAATCTTCGTTGTTACGTTTTTGTTTTTTAGGTTCGTAAATGCGTCTTTGAAGGCGAGTTCAATTAAGAATCCCAACATTTCAAAGGGTGGTTTCATTAAACAGCGAGAGGATTAAATTGTGATTTTTCATGGTCAACTTGTTTTCAGAGTGTGGAGTTTTAGTGCCTCACATTTAAGCAGATTTTCTTCTTTTTTTCCTTGGAGGAGTGTTGGGGGAGTGTCTGTGATGTCACGGGCGGGTAGGGTGTCGCTTTTTTAATAGCTAAGCCACCAGAAAGTCGATTTCTTCAAGAATAATTGCGATCGATTACCATCATGTAATTTGAGTTGTATAATGAAAATTCACTTTTCAAAAAAAAATTAGACCTTGAATTTGTTTAACTCTAAAAATTCCAAAATATTTCCCCTGGAAGAACTGGACCAAAAACAATTATTTTAAAAATGCAAATTATGGTCAAAAAACGTGTGAAAAAAAGTTCATCAAAATGAAGGACGATGAAAATTAAGAATCTTTCAAAAATCATTAATTCCACGTGGATGCGCCTGGAAGAGTTTCCAAAAAAAAAAATCCATTAATAAAATCCGGTTTTTGCTTTTGGATTAATTTTCGTGGGATAATAAACAGGGAGAAAAATTATTCGTAATATAAAATAGATCTGAGGGTGAGAAAGATAATAAACAGAAATTTTTCATGATCGGTTTCGGCAAATAAGCATCATCACGTATGCCATTTTCCGTTTAATGCTCTCTCAAACAGTTTCTCTCCCCCGGAATGATGTAATCCACACAAAGTTTAATTGAAAAAATCATTTATTGTAAAAATTTTCAATTTTAAAGAAGAAAAAAAATCGTTTAATCTGCGTATTTCACTTTTATTTTAACTTCCTTTAGGACTTTAGCGTTGGGGTGTGACTATTTTAATGACAGTAATTTCCACTTTTATGACCCTATTTTATACTATTGTTTATAATATCATGAAGTCATAAAAACGATTTAAATATAAATAGACTTTAAGATGGAAACGCTTGTCGACGGTGACTTTTAATAATGACTATTTTAACGATTATAATAAGTCGGTGACCTTGACAATTAATAGTACAGTTAAAAGCGGAGGGTCGTTTTCAAATATACACATGCTAGGGGTCAATGATGACAGCCATAAAAAATAAAATAGTTCAAAATAATAAAGGTTTTTTGGCGAATTTTTATAAGAAGGACGGAAATCATAAGTCTTCACTCTTCTGAGAGAGTTTCCATTTTTCCTGGAGGTCTCCCCTCTTTGAGATTTATCGATTTACAAGATTTAAAGCATAAACCTGGCAAACAGAAAAGAATGAAGCATGCGAGGTCGGTACCCAAAGAATGATGAAGAAAAAAGGATGAAAAAGCGAGGACAAGCAGCTGCTCAAATTAAGTTCTAACTAATAATAAAATAGAGCAAAAAAGAAAAAAAGAGGCCTTGATTTTAAAATGAACGTTCAATCACGTTTTCAAATCTCCATGTATAAAGTAAGGATTAAATTTTATTGTTTTCTGCAAACAAGATAGGAAAAATCCTCATCCCTTGTTTTAAATCAGGCAGGAAAAAAACTAATAAATTTGATCAAAAATTAATAAAATCTTGATTTTTTCAAAACACTTTCAAATCATAATGTCATCAATTTTTTTTACATTTTTATTTATTTTAATAAATAAAAAGGCGGTAAAAAATGCGTTTTAAGGCCAAAATACGTCCTTATCAATCAGAATTAACTTTGGGACGTTTTTGTATTTAACGAAAAATTCTCATGTTTGTTTAAAAAAAACGATAATTGACAATTAGTAGTTCGCATTTAACATAATTATGTTTTGTATAATAGTAAGGCCGTACAACGACCTTTCCCGTAATCGGAAGGCTTCACACTTCTAATAATTTACCGTCTTTTTCTTTGAAACTGATAAGTTAATTATTTTGCGTTTCGCCCTTGTTGTCAATGTGAAAAAAAAAAGTATTTTGCCGAAGGAAATGATGATAAGAACAAAAAGGATAAACTCATTAACAGGTTTATAAGTTTCGTTGTTTTTGAAATATATTAGGGAATTGTTTAGGTCAAGGATAGGGGGAACACGAGCCACCGAGGACTGTTTACTGACCCCTGACCACCTTTACTTTCAGGATCTTTTTTTAAATTTTATCTTCGCATTTAAATTTTAAACTTCTAACTTAAAACTAAGGAAAAGTTTGTGAAAAAGTCCTAAAACTTGGAAAAACTGGGAAAAACGTTTTAAAACGCAAGAAAACTGGGTTAGAAGGGGTGTTTTTCCGTAAAAAACTCCCGCAAATCCAATAAAATGGGGTTTCTGGGACGAAAACCAAGGAAAACCTCTTCATACTTCTCGGATCAAAAAGAAATCGAGGCCTTGAAGTATTCAAGAAAATACAGGTGACGCTACTGCCGCCCGGACGGACAGCTGGAATCACAGACAACAATAATAAATTTTCCTCTAGGGGGTCTGAATTACCCTCTCCCAAAGACCGTATCATAGAGGGTGTCACAATAACTTCTTTTTGCGGAATTTAAAAAGGAGGGGTTTAAAAAAAATAGTGAGAAAAGCAATTATTTCTCCATTATTTTAGATAAAAATGAGGAAAAGGCTGTAAAAAGGGCGTGTTATGTCAATTAAAAAATTAATAATTTATTTTAAGTTTTTTTCTCTTTCCTAGTCGGTAGATCTTTTCATCACGTAACTTCGCAATCAAATTGTCAACGTTCAGAACGATCTCGGCCGACATATTTTATAAATTGGTGTACACACTTAATGAACATAAGAGGATGATTAATTATTATTATTAAATTTTGATTTGACAGAGGTGGCCATTAGGAAAATTTCAATTTTTCCGCAATTTTCATTCTATTTTTGATCTAATGAAGAAAATAGACGAAGGGGAAAAAATGATCAAGCTCAATGATTATATGAATTTGAAGACTACGTGACGAAAAAAAAATCTCAATTTTTTTCCAAGACCTTGGACTTGCCAGGGAGACAAAGAGAATCGTGCGAACATCTGTTACTAGAAGCGGAGGCACATAAAAATGCACAAAATAACAATAAAAAGGTGAAATATAGGATATTTTTTTCATCATCTAGATCCTGAATGATTTGCATGCCAATTTTCAATAAACGGAAGTCGTTAAAACTAGCTACCTCAACTCCGGAATTCCAAAGTCACAAAATAGATAAAAGTAGGTACAAAAGAAAAGCAATTTGGAGGTCCTGGGTTCGATTCCGAATTCTTCGAAAAAAATTTTTTTAGTCCAGAATAAACCCCGAATTCTAAAGGATCTTGAGATACCTAGTTTTGTTTCTCTTTTCCTCATGTCTAGCTATTAAACCTCACAGACAAACCGGGTCATTATAAACGAAAAAAAAAAAAAAAAATCTTTGCTTTTTTTTTATTGCATTTAATGGCCACTAAATCAACCTTAGATTACTAATAATTACACTGCGTAGTTTCTTTCAGTTGGCAAGTGCCAATCTAGGAGAACGAAAATTCAGAAACCCCATGAGGTCAACGACCAGAAAAATATTCAAGAAATTGGTTCCGTTTCAATTTATTAAGCTCAGAAATTTAGACATCCTGATAAAATAGGAAGTTTTTTTCTCTCTCTTTGACAATAGCAGTCTTGATCTTTGAGTTCAAACGGAAGTCGAAATAAAAATCGCAAGGTTACAATAACACCTAACGCCTTTAATTTTTAGAAATGACATCATCAAAAAAAATAAAAATAGACCAGTTTAACAATAGTTTTTTTAATTTTTGGGCGTTGTTCCTTTTGATTAGGAAATCCGCTTCGTAAAGTTCCGCGAAAAATTCCCGTACACGAAAAGCCGCGGAGTGAATGGAAGTAAAGAGTCGGTTTCAAGGACGCCGGGTAAAGTGGCAATGCCAAGGCGAAACCCATCAATAAGGAGACTTCGAAGACGAAAGAAAGTCGACTTACATTTTTTTCCCTACCTTTCTTATCTACCCTATAATTCCGCAAATCAGATTATCGATTAATAATCTAACGGCTTAAGAAAAAGAAAAAGTTTTAAATAAATTTCACGCTCTCAAATCTTCAAATCTTAATTTAAATAACCTTCAATTATTTTAATTTCTTATTTTTTAAAAGAAAAAAAATTTGTCCCCGAAAATTTTTAAATGGCATCGTATAAAAAGGCAATTTTGAAAAGAAACCGAGAATCTAAGCTATTTTAGGCGTTGTATTTTTTTTATATAAAGTTTAAAATTAAAATCCCAAGTATTTACCCTCGATTATATCATTAAAAAAAAAGAGATGAAAATATCTCCATAAAAAAAATCTCAATATTCAAGTCAAAACAAGTAAATTAACAACTGGGCAATTTTCATAATGCTCGTAATATTATCTTCAAACACATTAATTGGTAAAAATTTACAAATAAAATTGCATTCTTACGAAACTTCTGGATGTGATCCAAAAAGATGAACAATAAAGATTAAAAAAAAAACTTTGAAAATAATTGCTCCATTTTTCGATATTTAGTTATAGGTTAATATCTTCAAGACCTTGTATATTTTAAAATTATTTCCTATTTCATTATGTAAAATTTGGCAAAAATAATTTTTTCCTTGATGGCTCAAAAATGATGAAAATTAGTTGTTTGAAGAAATTAAATTTTTATGGAAGTTTGCTGAAGAAATAAAAAGTCCATGCAGGTCTGAAGTTCTCTAACTTCCTCAAAGTTGAGCAATTTAATAATTCTTCATCCCTAGGTAGAAAAAAAAGTGTTCTCGCACAAGCAGGGCACACGGAACGGGGGAGGATTTTGGACTAGCCTCCCAGGGGTCGAAAAATGAATCTGTTTTCAAGCAAATCATCAGTTTTCCAGCTCATAAATTTTTTTTTTTTTAAATTTTGATTTCGGTTTTATAACGTACCTTAATGAACAAGACTATCCAAAGGGAATGCTCAAGCCGGACTACCCCGGACACACAACATGAACTTAAAAAGAAAGCTAATTTGTCCCTGATCAGGGGATTGTCCTTGCCTTTCGCCATCGGGCCCTTTTTTCAAGGATCAAACGTGTAAAATAATCCACCTCCCTAAAAAAAATGAGTTACCGGTATTGCATAATTCCCATTGTAATTTTTTTCGTACTTTTTAAAAGATGTACAGATTTAAACGGACGATTTTCTTTATTTAGAATCGTTCTCAAGGTGGGATAGGCCACGATTCTCTAACGTTGCAAAATAGCGTGATCGAGATTTATCCCCGAGGCGGTTTTTTAAAAAAAGAAATCCGGCACCATCATTTCTTCCTTCCGAATAATCATTCCTTAACTTATAAATAAACAGAATAAATCACATTCTAATAGCCTCTTCATTGTCTATTCTGAATAATTTATTAACCTAATTACATCAACGATGACATAAACTTCAATACTTTAATGTGAAAATGAATAGTCTTCTTAGAATTTTAAAAAAAATCACCCTCTAAAGCTTTGCAAAAACTGCCAATTACTTTCAAAAATTCGTTCAGAACTCATAAAATGAACTCGTAAAAGTGTAAATATAAAATATGTTTGTTTTTCCCCTTCTTGATACATTTTAAGTTGAGGATCTATTTTGATCCTCAATTATTAATTCATTTATTTATTTCGAAATAGTATTAATAAAGTATGAGTTACCTAACTTTTTAACTTCCTGAAAGAAGTTATTGTTTTATTTATTTTATACTCGTTAGTTGAATTATCGATTCTTTAGACTTGACATTACATCAATCAATTTTTTTTCTTCCATTTCTGTCCCTCAGTTATTTTCAGTATCAAGGTAAAAAAAATTAAAGTCTTCGCACGGCCAGGTCACATGGAACGGGCGAGAACACTACAAATTTCTCCCAACTATATTTTTTTGAGGAAAAAAAATCCAGTAAATATTGTCAACTAAAAGAATTACTTAGTGAAAAGGTGAAGATCGGACCAATAGTACTCAGGTACTTAATATACTCAAAGTACTTTATATACTTCAGGTACTTAATATAATCAAAGTACTTTATATACTCAGGTACTTAATATACTTGATGAACTTTATATACTCAGGTACTTAATATACTCAAAGTACTTTATATACTCAGGTACTTAATATACTTGAAGAACTTTATATACTCAGGTACTTAATATACTCAAAGTACTTTATATACTCAGGTACTTAATATACTCAAAGTAGGTACTTTATATACTCAGGTACTTTACATACTTCAGGTGCTTAATATACTTGAAGTACTTTATATACTCAGGTACTTTACATACTTCAGGTGCTTAATATACTTGAAGTACTTTATATACTCAGGTACTTAATATACTAAAAGTACCTGAAGTACGGGAGTAGCGCATTAAACAAAACTTTAGACAAACAGTTCCCCGCCATTTTTGCGAAATACAAAAAAAAATCACTTGAAATTTTCAATATTACTATGAAAGGAAGAATGTGAAATTTGTACACAGCGTACTGTGAAATTTTGGTGAAAATCGGATGAAAATTGAGGCCATGAAGTGTTCCAGAAAAATGCGATGGACGGACGGCCGGCACCACAGACAACCTTATGATCAGTAAAGATAACAAAGCAGTTTTTCTCTCTATGGGGTCTGGAAGACCTTTTTCTAGAGAATTATGAAGGGTGTCACAATAACTCCTCTATGAGGAAGTTAAAAAGTGAAGGGGTGAGGGAGGTATGAAAAGAAGGTCAAGAGTGACTCTGATGACGTCATAGCCGCCCTCCCAGCTCAGGATGCATCCACCCCAGCCATTACGCTCAATATAATTTATTCATACCTCCAATTGATCCTGATTTGCCCTCGGCTAGTGACGTCACACAGCGATCCGCCGAATTTCAAGAAGGGGGCAAAACTTCTAAAAAAAGTATAATTAATTGCCAACCATAGTTCGAAAGCGTATTGTCGTGCGTTAGATATTCAACAAAAACGTGACAAGCCTGAAAATACAATATGCCATCCTTCAATATATGAGCTTCACTCCCCCGAAAAGGGTCCATAAAACTCTTCATTTTAAAAATCCAATTTCCCACTGACGCTATGTATCTTTGTTTGGGCATCTCATTTTAAGACTGGTTCCCAAAGGAACATTTCGTTTTGAAAGATGCTCGACCTCTATTACTTACAAATTATTAATTTCTGTTGTTTAAAAATGACTTTAAAAGCAAATAAACATTCATTTACACAAATCAGAAGTCTAAAACAAGGTTGATATGTAATTAATGTGTTTTTATAATATTTAACGCTACATTAAATAGATTTAAATGATGACATTGACCTGAGCGGAATCGCCTCGAGGAAGAAAGTTTATTATTTTTATACTTTTTTTCGAGTGTGAATATGCGCTTGTTACGGCATTGAACAGGACTGACCTGTCCTTACAGCTTTATTGTTCCGATAGTTGTTGTCCCTGTTAACGGTAACAAACGTTCGAGGAGTTTACAATCTATCCTTGTATCCTGAAAGTTTGATATCATCTTGTTCGAAACTTGAAAAAAATTAGGAATTCCGGGTACATTCTTTGCTTTTCAAGTACGCAAATATTGAACGAAACGGCCCTAATCCCATTACAAGGAGATAAACGGGATCCTAGGTAGGGCCGCCAAGAACAAGCTAACGCTTTAGGCAAAATGAGATCCTAGATTGTAGGTCGCCAGCGTTGGTAGTTCAAGGATTGCTACCACGGGAAGAACAAAGAAGTCCAAGGGAAAGGAAAATGGACGTTGAAAAATTTTCAAAGTCCGCTGTAGGATCATAGAAGTAGGGTCCGAAATACCCGAAAATGGAAGTTTTTTGGCCATAAGAGTCAGAAAAACCTTCCCAAAATGTGGTAAAATTAAAATATTTTGGCGTCTAAGGAAACTAAGACCATTAAAAAAAACCGATAAAACTGAGTAAAACAACTGAAAATCGTGACGTGAAAAGATGGGTTCTTTGTCCAAAAACGAGTAGTAAACCCTTCAAAAAATGTAATAAAAATTTAGATTCTTGGAGGGAAAGTCGAATAAAACACCCAAAAACTGGTAAAAAAAGACGTTATTAGACCTATGTTAACTTCCTTAAAGAAGTTATTGTGATACCCTCGACGTCGGGTTTTTGGGGAAGGGTCTTCCGGACCCCGGAGTATCAAATCGAATATTGATCTTTACCGATCTCAACTTTGCCTGCGGTGCCGGCCGGCCGTCCGTAGCATTTTTCCGGAACACTTTACGGCCACAGTTTTGATTTATAAACCATTAAAAATGATTAAAATCCATAGCCAATATCCTCTAAAAAAGGAGGTATTTTGGCCAAAAAGTCCAGAAAAACGGCCGAAAATCCGGTAAAAATTTTCGGACTACAATCTAAGGAAAACGCAATCTGGTGAAATGTGTAAAACATGTGTTTTATTTATATTTCATTCATATGTTCGAGTCATCTGACTCTTTAGTTTAAAAAATGTGTCTCGAGTAAAAGGACGTTGTATTTCTCGTTTTCGAAAATGACGATAAATTTGATAAAAAGGGTGTATAACGGCCCACAGTACTATGAATACCGTATAGTACTATGAATACCGTAAACTTGATGTTTTTTGGCCTAAAAAGTCAGGAAAACACCTAAAATACGGCAAGCCTACCGCCCCTGAGGAGTCTTCCCTTTTGTAAAAAGTACTGGCTTTCTTGAAGGGTTTCCTAGAATCCTCCCAATCGAATTTCGGCCCACGCGAAAACAACCTTTGCTTCTGGGGTTTTTCCTGCTCAATTATTTTAAAAACTTTCCTTAAATTAGTTTTTTTTTTTCTTTAATCTGATCTGACTCTCCGGAAATCGTTAAGAATTTCTATAGCTGATTCATTTATTCTAATTTATTTATTTTAAGCGAATCTCCCAGATTTATAATAGAAGGTAAAACTTACATAAAATTAAAATACCAACAGGTCTATTTGTAAATCGTCTGTTGACACTTCACTTCAACTTAAACAACTGAAAACCCAAAAGAAAATTCTCAAAAACTTCGTTTCTTCAAAGGACAAATTTATGAACTGATAAATCAGTTTTATCTCCTTTTTTTTAAGGTTTAGTCATAGAAACTATCTCTCCAATTTCAATATATTGTGAAACTTATTAAGTTAATAATAATTAAAAATCGAAGAATGCTGACCTTCTTCTTAAGAAAAAAAAGATTTTCTTAAGGTTGCCTCTTAATTGGAAAGGATTTATTACGGTTTTCACTCAAACGAAATGCGGCTTTGTTCATATTGTAAACAAGGTTCATTTCTCATTTAAAATTCAAGTTTCAACCGTTACATTGTAATCATAAAAAGACGTTTACTTGCATCCGGCATAATTCAAGAGGTGTGGCTTTTTTTAATCATAATTATTGCGGGAATTACGCATTGGTTTATTATTTTCAACATTGATATGCATTAAAAAAATAATCTGGTCTAAAGCAGGCGCGACAAAAACTTCATCATAGTAAAGCTATAATTTTTTGCTAAAAATTTTTTTTAAGTGTCAAGGTAGAAAAAATTAATCTTCGCCCATCCAGGCCACATGGAACGGGCGAAACACCCCAAATTTCTCCCTACTATAATCTAGGATTTTTTCCCCTTCCTAATATGCTGATAAGGAGAACGAAAACTTCCAGAAAGAGTGAAAGATTTTTTTAATAGTCTGGTTTTTTTAAACAATTTTAAGAATCAATTTTGAAGTCGTTATGTTATCGAAATTGGTCGTTTAATATGTTGTTGTCTAATAAAGACCAATCCAAGCCTTTTTTCTATAGTTAGATTTAATTAATACTAATTTTGGCTTAAATTTAAAAAATTAGCGCTGATGTGAATTTTTGACTTAGGGTTTTATTTTATAACCCAATTAAATGAAGACAATGGAGAATATTTCAAAGAAAATTAAGAATAATTCAAAGAAATGAAAAGGTTCCTTAAAAAAAATTCAAAGGACACCATCCGCGTAAATAAGGACTCGAAACCGCTTAAATGAATAGTTAAACAATCAAAACAATGAAAGTCTACGTTTGATTAATGAATATGTTAATAATATTAAAAAATATTTTCTTCTGAAAACCATTACGAGTTGGTCGATTTCTATAAAAAGGGTCGCGAAGAATTCGATTATCCAGTTCGGTTTGGGGAACCCGAGATACCATAAGTTTTTTTAAAAAATGTTTTATATTCTGTTGTCGTTGGCAGCGGCCGCCGGCGTCGCTTATTTTATCAAATGGAGGTCCGGAAGGAAAGAACTTTACGAGCTTGCTGCCAAACTTCCGACTGAAGAAGGCTTACCCATCGTAGGAGTAGCATTGAGGTTCCTCTTTTTTGACCACAACAGTAAGTACTTTTTGTGACGTAATTACTCTCAAAATGACGTCATTGAACTTAATTTTCCAATTTTTTTTTTTAAATTACGACCTATTTTTAAAAAATCTCAAATAATTCCCATAGATATCTTCTATATTTGGGGTTATATATTATAATTTTTTTAAATCATGATTTTATCATTTTTCAGAGGTCTTGGAGTATTTGTACAAAATGAGTTTGAAGGAAAAATATAAAGATGTCGCCGCACTTTGGTTAGGACCGAGATTGATGGTTTCTGTCCATAACCCGAAAGATGTTGAGGTTAGTGATTGAAAATGATAATTTTTTTTCTAAATATTATACTGTGAGAATCGGAAGAAGAAATGATATTAAAAAATGTATGCCCCCAGTGGGATTCGAACCTACGACTACGGTTCAATAAGGCTTCCATTGCCTCGGGCTAGAAACCTATTGGTCGTAGGAACGAATTCCATTGGGGCCCTAAGTTTTATTTTACTCATTCCTAAATTTGGTTTAATATTAACGAATTGTTGACCAATAAAAATTTTAAAAAATCATTTTTTACAGCTTGTTTTGGGAAGCACGGTCCATCTTAAGAAATCTGTCGAATACAAATATTTCCAGCCTTGGTTCGGAAATGGCCTTCTTATCAGCGATGGTATTTTTGTTCTCAAGAATATTTTCTTTATATTGTTTTATTTTAGGTGATACATGGAAGACTCACAGAAAGATGATTGCACCTACTTTCCATTTGAATGTTCTCAAGAAATTTATGAGTGATTTCAACTACAACTCGAAGAGGCTCATCTCTAGGTTGGCCTCCCTGGAAGGTAAAGAGTTCGACTGCCACGAATACATGAGCGAATGTATGGTTGAGACTTTGTCCGAAACTGTGATGGGAGTTAAACAAGAAGGAAAAGGAAGAAGCTGTTTGACCTACGCGATGTCCGTCATGAAGTAAGTTGTAAAAAAAAGAAAGAAGGTGTTCCTAACGGATTTTTTAGGATGTGCGACATTTTACACACGAGGCAGACGAGGCTTTGGTTCAGGCCGGACTTTTTGTTCAGATGGACCAGCTTGAGGAAGGAAAATGACAGCCATCTTAACATCATTTTGAACTTGACCAGCAACCTTGTAAGGAAGAAGAAAGAACTGTATGACCACAACAAAGTTTCATCACCCGCTAACATCAAAGAAAACGAAGTCAAATCGAAAAAAGAAACCACACCAAAAGACAAATTCGAATTCGGTCTCGCCACCGGTCTCAAGGACGACATCGACAACGATGACTGCGACATCGGTAACATCATTTTTTTTTCAATCTGAACTTCTAATTTTCAATTTCAGGGGAAAAGAGGAGACTTCCGTTTTTGGAATCTATGATCGAAAGAGCACACAAAGGTGACGGAATGTCCGACGTTGAAATCAGAGATCAAGTCAACACCATCATGTTTGAAGTAAGCATTTTTTTAAATCTTAAAAAAAATTAAAATTTTTTAGGGACACGACACAACTGCGGCTGCCAGCAGCTTCTTCATGTGTGTTATGGGAGCTAAACCAGATATTCAAGTAAGTTTCTCCTTCATTGCTCAGAATAGTCAAACCCGCTTCGCACCAACGTACTTCATATTTTTTTATTTTTAGGAAAAAGTTTTGCAAGAAATCGACGCTGTATTTGGCGATTCCGACCGTGATGTCACATTCCAAGATACTCTTGAATTGAAATACTTGGAAAGGTGCTTATTAGAAACTTTAAGGCTTTACCCACCAGTCCCGGCTATTGCCAGAACATTGGAGCACAACGTCAAATTAGGTAAATCCATTTGTTTCTTTAGTACTGTTTAATCTTTCTTTTAGCGTCTGCGGATATGGTTGTCCCTGCTGGCTGCACGGTCATCATTCCCCAGTTTAAAGTACACAGAAGGCCTGACGTTTACCCGAACCCTGAGCAATTCGACCCCGACAACTTCCTCCCTGAAAAAGCATCTTCGAGACATTACTACGCCTACATTCCGTTCAGCGCGGGACCCAGGAGTTGCGTCGGACGTAAATACGCTATGCTTAAACTCAAAATCCTTCTCGCCAACATCTTCAGGTCTTACAAAGTGAAACCGTCTCACCGCAACATCGAAAACTGGAAACTCCAAGGAGACATCATCCTTAAAATGACCGAAGGTTTCGACGTCGCTTTAGAACAAAGAAAACGCGTCACCGCCTAAACTAATAAAAAATGAACTACGGAAATTCAGGATTTCAATTGTGATTTGTATAAACTTCTTATATTTTTTTTGGCAAGGGATAGTATTATTTATTTTGTAAAAAAAATGTATAGTTTATTTTTTAAGGGTGCAATTGTCATGAAATTAAAATCTTGATATTATTTTTTTCTTTTTGATCGTGACCCTCCAAACTTAAAAATGATAGATGAGACTAAAAAAATAACTTCCGCATTTTAGGTTTTGTGAGACTTAAGGAGTGGCCTAATTACTTTTAAAGTCGACCCTGGATTGCATTCTCCCTAATAGGTGTTAGAATAATTATTAATTAACTTAAATAGTTCTCCACGCCCATCACGCTAGTCATCGCCGGAGGGAAACTAACATCTGCTAAAAGGGGATTTCTTGGACAAAAGAGCTGAGACGCCTAAAATCCTGTAAAGAGGTTTTTCGGCTTTAAAAAACTGAGAAAAACTTCCAAAAAAAATCCTTAAAAAGGGGGTTGTTTGATCAAAAGATTGAAGAAAATTCCCCGAAAAAATTTACCATGACCAAAATACCGCAGAAAAAGCCCGTTTTGGAGGGAATAACGCATAAAATTCTGTAAAAAAAGGTTGTTTTTTTTGTTTTAAAAAACTGAGAAAAATTTCCTAAAATTTGAGAAAATTGGTGATTTGACAGAAAGACTGGGCGAAAATGGCTTCCCTTGATCAAAACAAAGAATGTAAATGGAACAATGAAATGACGGGGGGAAAAAAATACTAAGTACCTAGTTTAAAGAGCTTCCAACGAAAACTTCCTTAAAGATAAGGAAAAATATAGGAGGGGGAAGCATTAAGGAGGGGGAAGTAATAAGGAGGGGAAGTATAATTTCAAGTATTTTTGAAGTTATCTTTCCCTTGTGTCCAAAAATTTTTGAAATTTTTTTTTTCATAGTTTTTGTTACGGCCGGATGGACGGCCGGCCGGAGCTACAGACATAGTTGAGATCAGTATAGATTAAAAGATGATTTGACACTACGGGAACGGGATCTGTAAAACCCTTCCCTAAAAACCCGACATGGAGGGTAAAACAATAACTTCTATAAGAAATTAAGATTTTTTGTGAGGGAGAGAGAATGAAAAAACCGGATCTTCCAAGACCGGTTTCGGCGTAATACGCCTCATCAGGTCATGTAGAAAATGAGATGAGAGTGAAAAATAAGGATATAGTCCACCTGATGAGGCGTATTACGCCGAAACCAGTCGTGGAATATCCGTTTTTTTCATTCTCTCTCCCTCAAAAAAAATCTTAATAATTGATAAAATTCAATGATATTTCCCTAATAAATTCTATAAGAAAGTTAATTATTATTGAAGGAAAATAAATCCAGTTACGTTCCCATAGCTTTCATGAAAGTCGTAAATTTGTTTATTTATTTATTTATTATAGGTATTATTTATTTTATTTTTATTTTTAATTTAATTTTTTTTTTTTTTTTTTTTTTGTGGGCAACCAACTACTAGGTTATATGTGCCCAAAATTTGCAAACAAAAAAAAAACTCACAAACAAGTCTGAGGGTGTGGTGTTCCCATGGCGCGATGAGCGCCGTCAATTTATTTAAACAAAAATGTGGTCTACACGTGTCAGCTTGTTTTATATGAAAGAAAAACATGTATTTTTAGCAATTTTGATTTATTTAAAAAATGAATCTCCATCGTACGAAAGGGAAGTGGTATTCGAGGCCCGGATTAAGTCATAACTTCGCGGTCGACGAGAAGGCATCCGGGTCAAATCGAAAAGCCGTCCGATACGGAGAAACCCACCATCTGAACGAATCGAATCTCAAAACGCCACCGACGAATCCGACGGTTCCGAAATCAATTTTGAAAAACAAAAATTCGGGTGTGAACTTGAGCGGTTTGGAGTCGTCGAGGTCGGACACAACTTCGGACTCGACGAGCGTCCAACGTCTTCAAGTCACCCGCCTTTTCATAGCAGCCGTCATCGTCTTCGCCGTCATTTTCATCGGGATCATCGTCTTCTGCGTTTTATACTTTGAACTTTTTGAACGAAATAACGAAAAGGAAAAACCTTCAACGACCCCCGAAATAAGTACTACGAATTTTCCTCAACGAACCACAACCGAAGAAAATGTTTATTAAAAACGTTCCTACGTATTTTTAAAACTTCACATTTTCAACCATCTGTTTTAACAATCGCGTAACTCGTAACCAACAACTTTAAATATTGGCGGGCTTTACAAAAAGGGGTGGAAGTTCCAGTGATTTCTCCCTCTCTGGAAGCCGGAAGGCGAGTTGTTTTGGTTGTTTGCCGATTCGCCATCTTGGAATAAATCCAGAGCCGGTGACAGGACGGGCGGAACTGTCAAAAGGCGTGAGTTATCACGGATTTAAATCTAAAACTCTCAGATTTCGGTAAAAGAAAATTTTTTATCTCTTATTTACTCTTTTTCAAATTAACAATCGAATGATAAAACAGAGAGTTTAAAGCCTTTTTTTTTACGTTTCCCGGAAACAGAGAACGCCAAGAAGGCGTTTCGAGTACACCTTTTATTTCAAAGTAAAAATTTTATCGTTTTTTATTGTTTTTCTTTAAATAAAGAAACTATTCAACCCTCCAGTGATCATTCTTATGAAAAGAATCCCCAGTGAACAAATTTTTATCGATTTTTCTCCATCTTCTTAACTTGTAAGTACTCTAATGTAAAGCCTGTAGCAATAGCTTTATATTATTTAAAAAAAAGAAAAATTTTATATATGAATAACTTTTTAAAGAAATTACTAAGTCCCTGAATTCTCTGAAATTCGAGCTCTTTCCGTTTTTTAAACCATATCTCATTTATAATGGATAGTCTATTCAACTTATCTTTATTTTTGTTCATTTCTTAATCTTTAAAATATTCTTTTTAAAAATTATAAGAACGGGATTTTAAAAAACTATTAAACAACCTTTAAAAGAAAAAAAAAAAAAAAGAATTTAAGTTTAGGCTGTTAAAATTCATGAGTTAATTAATTTTTATGTAAGTTATGAAATAGGAAAGCAAAATATTGTAAAAATGGGTTAAGTTCATGATGGTTAAGTGCCTACTCAAATAACTATACTCTTCTCTAATCCAATTTCTCCTAATCTAATTTCTCTGTCAAAATGGGATTTTTCTGACAAAAAAAAATTTCCCAGAAACGCCCTAAAATCTTGTAAAAATGGGGGTTTCTCTGTCAAAAAGCAGAAGAAAAGTTTAAAAAAAATCCAATAAGTTTTCCTGACTTCAGCATTTTTTAAAAATTCTATAAATAACAATGGCGTTATCTTTTGTAGTTCAGTTTAAAAGAAAAGGATCCTTCAAATTGATTAGTCATAGATACAAAAAATTCTGGTGGGGGCTTACTTTTCAGCAAGCTTTTATCGATCAAAATGTGTTGCGGATCTCATTTTCCTTATTCAATTTTAGAATTAAGATGTGTCGCTAATTTTCATGCGACAAAAAAATTGTTGGGCTCTAAAGTTGTTCAAATCAAAATAATGGCTAAAAAACCCCATTTCATAGTTTTAGTTAGCCAAAATTCTCTGAGATTTGGGTAAAAACGCTTACTTTTAGCCTTAGGCTCTTATGTCTACAGAGAAAAAACCTTTGAATGGGCACAAAATGTGGAATTATGAGTAAAAGAACCAATTGTATATCTTAAAACTGGGTTTAGTGAGAAACCCCAGTCTAAAACATAAGAAAACTCCCAATATTCCTGTATAAATGGGGCTTTTCTCCTAAAAACCCTAAAAATCCTGTAAAAATGGGGTTCCTCTGTTCGAAAGTTGAGGAAAACTCCTAAAAATCTGGTATACATGTAAAGGAACTCCCAAAAAACTTGTAAAAATAGAGTTTATTTGTCAAAAACTGAAGAAAGCTCCTAAAAACTCTTTAAAAATGGGTTTCCTCTGTCCAAAAGCTGAAAAAAAAAAACTCCTTAAAGTCCTGTATAAATAGGATTTCTCAGTCTAAAAACTGAGGAAAACTGCCAGAGATACTGTAAAAATATTTTTTTCACCAAGATTTTCTGCGGACCCCCTGGCCACACTTTCCCCTTTGACCCTCGCTAATAAAAGAAATATGTCTTAAAAACTTTTTATTTTTTAG
This sequence comes from Orius insidiosus, assembly GCA_014119065.1. Classification (NCBI taxonomy): domain Eukaryota; kingdom Metazoa; phylum Arthropoda; class Insecta; order Hemiptera; family Anthocoridae; genus Orius; species Orius insidiosus. Next base: position 20,957 of record JACGAQ010002449.1, read on the forward strand.
ATTTTTTAGTTAATTAGTCATGGCGTGGCGATTTAAGGCGTCAAAGTTTAAAAATGCTGCTCCGATCGTCCCCAAGCCGGAAGCATGTGTCCGAGACATTTGTGTCGGATCGTACCAAACTTATGGGAACAACATCGCCGCTTCTGCAGCATTTATGGCATTCAACGTTGATCATAATGGTAAAAAGGTAAAATGTTTCAGCGTAATCTTAAGGTAAATTTTAGGCTCCAGTTTGGCGGTTTTACCGATTGACGATTGCGGCCGTAAAAGTAAAACGATGCCTCTTCTTCACGCTCATAGCGATACAGTGACCGATATGGATTTTTCAAATTTCCATGACGGTTTTCTCGCCACAGGATCTCAAGACTGCCTTGTAAATCTAAATCTTTGTTTTTTTCCTCTTTTCAATTTCTTTTTAGGTCAAAGTTTGGCACATTCCAGAAAAGGGGCTTGAAGAAAGCCTTTGTAATCCTGAACTTACATTTTCGCATCGTCAGCGAAGGGTCGAATGCGTCAAATGGCATCCTACTGTCGACTGCTTATTGACGACCGCATCCTATTCGACTTTAACACTTTGGGACGTCACTTCTGAAAAAGAACTCTACAGTAACTAACTTAAAAACATAATATAAAATTTTAAATTGTAAAATTTTAGGCTTATCTGGTGATCATGGCCTTATACAGAGTATTTCGTGGAAAGGAGATGGGACCAATATTGCTTTTCATACTAAAGAAAAGACCGTTTGCGTTGTTGACCCCAGAGGCGACAAAATTTCGCATTCATCCGACAGCCATCAAAGCATCAAAGACTCGCGAGTTGTCTGGCTTGGCGACACCAACCGAATTTTAACCACTGGCTTCAACGCGGTTCGTCCCTTCCTCTTAAATATTTTTAATTATTTTTATTTCAGGCGAGACAACGTGAAGTTTATATTCGTGATTTGAGAAATTTCAAAACTCCTGAAAAAACTTTAGTTCTTGATAGTTCCACTGGGTAAATGATTAAAAAAAAACTTTTTTTGTTATAAAAATAATTTTAGGATCTTGATTCCTCTATTTGATCCGGATACATCGATGCTGTTTCTTGCTGGAAAAGGAGATACGACGATATCCTATCTTGAAGTTACAGACAGGTATGATTTGGAAGCTTCTTTTTATTTTAAGGGGATATGAGGGTTTTAAGTTGGTTGCTTTGTACATTTTTCGTTGTGAGCAACGGTTTTCGGTTTTTCCCTTCTATCTTGGAAACCGTCGCTCAAAACGAAAAAATGTCCTAAGTAAAAGTTGTAGCTACGGAAATTTACTACATAAAATATCTTATTGGTTTTTTCCGTCAGAGCAATATTTTAGGAGATATGAAGGTTTTAAGTTTTCAGACAGGCTCCGTAGGATTATTAGTTTTAACCTCAAAACTCCTTAAATATTGCTCTTACGCAAATAATGAATGAAGAGATTTTTGTAGGAAATCTTTGTACCTACAACTATTACTTAGGACATTTTTTCGTTTTGAGCGACGGTTTCCGAGATAGAAGGTAAAAACCGAAAACCGTTGCTCACAACGAAAAATTTGCAAAGCAACTCACTTAAGAACCCTCATATCTCCTTAAGTATTGCTCTGACAAAAAAAACCAATGAGGTCTTTTTTGTAGGAAATTTCCGTAGCTACGACTTTTACTTATGACATTTTTTCGTTTTGAGCGACGGTTTCCGAGATAGAAGGGAAAAACCGAAAACCGTTGTTAACAACGAAAAATTTGCAAAGCAACCAACTTAAATACTTCCATATCTCCTAACGTATTGCTCTGACGGAAAAAAAAAAAAAACTAAAAAGATATTTTATGTAGTAAATTTCAGTACCTACAACTTTTACTTAAGACATTTTTTCGTTTTGAGCAACGGTTTCCGAGATAGAAGGGAAAAACCGAAAACGGTTGTTAACAACGAAAAATTTGCAAAGCAACTCACTTAAAAACCATCATACGTCCTTAAATATCTTTTATGTTTTAGGGAGCCTTATTTTGTTGAGGGAATACGGCATACAGGGGAGCAAACAAAAGGGGCTTGTTTAGTCCCTAAAAGGGCCTTGTCCGTCATGCAAGCTGAGGTCAACAGAGTACTTCAACTTACCTCATCATCAGTCATCCCAATCATGTACCAAGTGCCAAGAAAAGTAATTTTTAAAGTTAAAAAACTTCATTATTTATTCTTCTCTGTTCAGTCTTACAGAGATTTTCATGCAGAATTGTTCCCCAATACTGCAGGAAGTGAAAGTAAAATTTATCCAGCGCAGTGGTTTCAAGGGATGGATGCAGCGGTTCCAAAAATCAGTCTTAATCCTGTAGACAAGCAAATGAAGGTAGCATCTATTTTTTTAATAATTTAAATTATAAACTAACTGTAAAGTGTAAATATGTAAAATGTTTTTCGAAAATGTAATGTTTAGCAAGTACATCGTGGAAATTTGAAAATGATGAGAGAAGAAATGGAAGAATGTATGATGAAAGCAGTTGCTAAGATAAACGTGACGAAACCGCTTGAACCGCAGGCGAAACCGTTCAGGAGCAACATTTCGAACACGAGGTCGCTTTTTGAGAAAGACAACAATGAAGCCAATGAGATTAAAAATAAAAGAAATTCGGCTGAATTTAAGAAAGAAGATGAGATAAAAATACAGAATGGGAATGAGGTCGTGATGCCGCCGAAACCGTTGCCGAGGGTTTCGCGGACAGGATCAGTTTCTGAAGGGAGCGATGAAAATGCTCCAAAACCGGTCGCTCGGCCCAGAATAAATGCTGTGGCACCGCCACAAAACCAAAATCCGCAGCCCGGTTTTATTTGCTCCATCAACATCTCTGGCGGTTATAAGGTTAGAGGCTGGCCGCATCTCACTCTCCGTTTTTACCGTTATTTTTTGCATGGTTCTACTTATATTTTTTTAGCTCGTATTTTGTATCATTTAGTATGCATTTGCTTTTTATGTATTTAGCATAAACCAGATTTTGCTGGTTTTTAAGTGGGTGAAAAATCACTCGACACTTATTGATGCTTGTTTGTAGCCACAAAGTGAGTTTCTCTTAATGAACTATAGAAAAACGTGCAGAAACCTGCTGAAAATGGTGTTTTAGGGCCAAATGAAACCAGAGCACCTAGAAACACCTTTATTTTCTGGCGTTTTGGGAAACTTGCTTGTTTGAACTGTACAGCAGTAGAATGAATTGTTATTTTTGTGTAGAAAGTTTAGACGTTTGCTTTGGTTTCAGCCGAGACTTGGACCAAAGCCGTTTACAGCCCCGAAATTCGAAAGCGGTGAAATAACCGAAAAGACGAATCAAATGACCTTAGACAACGAAACTAGCAACGGAACGCTTCCCGATGTCGTTAACACTAATGCAAACGGCGTCAATGGAAACGGTGACAAAATAAGCCCTGAACCCCAAACTGATCACAACGAAAACGATGAGGTTGGTTTTCGTTGAAAGATTCAATGGTAAATCAAGATTTTTTTTTGAAGGAGGATGGCACAGTGTGTAGTACACCTTCTCCTGATGAGCAAGAAGAAGGCGGTGGCGATTTAGGAAGAGGAGGAGTCCGAGCAAGCATCGCCGAACGACGAAAAATGTATGAAGCACGTTCTCAATCTATGCAAGAACCTACAAGCGTCTCCCCTGCACCAATCAGACGAAGGGATTCTCTCAAAGTATAAAATTTTATCACAAGAATTTCTTATCTTATCCATTTTTAGCATTCCAAAACTTCTGGATCTATCAAAGAAATAAAAGAAGAAGAAACCAAGAAGAATACAGCAAATGCTCCCAAGAGAACTTCTACGGTTTTCGGAAGAGTTTCCAAGTATCGACATTTAAAAGGAACTCCTGCTCATAAATCTCTTCATATTGAAAACGTGAGAAATGTGAGCCGTCAAATATCAGGAGAATGCGATGGTTTCCACTGTAATAAAGACCGTGTGGCTGTCCCATTGGGCGGAGCTGGTGGAAAACTGGCGGTTTTTGAATTGAGCAAGCCTGGAAAACTTCCGGATGGTGTGACACCTACTTTGGTGAACGCAAATACGATTATGGATTTCGCTTGGGATCCCTTTGATACTCAAAGAGTCGCTGTGGGGTGCGATGATGGTACAGTCAAGCTGTGGGTTGTTCCTGAAGGAGGGCTCACAGAAGCGACCAATACACCCACAAATGTCCTTCAGGCACACACAGAGAAGATCTACTGTCTTAAATTTCATCCATTGGCTTCAGACGTGTTGGCCACAACATCGTATGACATGACCATCAAAATTTGGGATTTGGCTACTCTTGAGCAAGCGGCTTCTTTAACCGCTGAAGACCACATAGTAGCTTTAGCTTGGTCCGGATGCGGCAAATACATCGCCGCTGCAACCCGCAGTTCTGTTCTTTTAGTCTACGAGCCGAGAGTAAGTTCGGATCCTATAAGGCAGGGAAAAGGCCCCGGCGGCACCAGAGGAGCTCGTCTCGTCTGGGCAATTGAAGGACAATACATCGTCGTCATGGGATTCGACAAGTAATTTGCTTTTAATCAATTTTCTGTTTTTAATATGCGTTTTAGGGTTTCAGAAAGACAAATTATGGTTTTCAAAAGTGACGATTTAAACAACCCGTTGACCACAGTCGGCTTGGACGTTTCTCCCGCTATTTTAATCCCATTTTATGATGAAGACAGCTCAACACTTTTTCTCACAGGAAGAGTAAGTTTAAAATAAAATAAATTAAAATTGTTTCATTACTTTTTAGGGAGATTCTACAATTTATGCTTACGAAGTTTGCGGTGAAGCGCCGTATCTAAACGCTTTGAGCCATCATAGATGCAGCTCCCTTCATCAAGGACTTTCGTTTCTTCCTAAGGACTCCTGTGATGTCACTTCTGTTGAGTTTGCCAAAGCTTTAAGATTGACCAACACAACAATCGAGCCGCTTTCATTCACCGTGCCTCGAATTAAAGTAAATTGTCGATTTATAAAAAACCTCATTTTCTATTATTTTTTAGAGTGATCTTTTCCAAGATGACTTATTCCCGGACACCAAGGTCACATGGAAGGCGACCATGACAAGCGAGGAATGGATCAATGGTGGGAATAAGCAGCAGCCGAGGATTAGCTTGAAACCACCTAATATGGATTGCTGTATGATATCATTTTGATTTTTAAACTTTTTTATTTAGTTTTGCTGTAGTGTCTGATTCCCAAGGAAGCCCTGCCAACGTTCAAAACTCTCCAAACAACAAAGAATCAAAAACAACCAACTTATCTTCAGGACGTTTGGGATGGATTGACCCATCGGTCAAACAAAAACAAGAGCAGGTAGGCCTAAAATCTAATTAATTTTTAGTTTTTTAGTCAAGAAATCAAGAAAAGTGCTTGAAAATCTGGGAAAAAAGGGCGTTTTTGGGTAGGAAATATTCGAAAAAGGGTAACTTGATTAAAAAGTACTTGTTAGAAGAGCTTCCAAGGAAAACTTCCTCAAAGAGAAGTAAGTAACAATATAGGAGGGGGAGTAAAATGGAGGAGACGTACAACGGAGGGGGAAGTATATGGGAGAGAAGTATAACGAAGGGGGAAGTATAATGGAACAAAATTAGAACGAAGGGAGGGAAAGTATAAAGGAGGGGGAAGTATTAGGGGGGTTTCCGAAAAATTTTCCAAGGTTTTAGTTTTTGTTCGAAAAATTTTTATAGTTTTTTTTGTCAAAAACTATTCTAAGTTTTTTTTGAAAAATTTTCCGAGTTTTCTTTTTTAAATTTGCGCTTTTTTTCTGAAAAATTTTATTAGTTCTTTTATTCCGAAAAATTTTTTAAAGTGTCAAGGTAGAAATAATGGGCTCTTAGGCCTAGGGATGTGTCTCTCGTAATGGGTAGAAGAATGAAATTTCTCCCTACTAAAAAAATAATGATTAAAAAGTGGCAATTTTTTTTACACCAAAAATTCTTTAAAAATATAAGGAGTAATTGGTGTAAATTTGGTGAAAATCGGACCAACGGTTCGGCCGCAGCAAATTTTTTAAAATTTCAAACAGACTCCGCCATTTTTTCGAAATTCAAAAATTGCCCTTGTTAGTTTCTTGTTCACCAACTAAAGAAAATTTGGTGAAAATCTGGTGAATATTGGTGGCTGTAGAGTGTTCCTAAACAAAAAATTTGTCCAAAAAAATGTTACGGCCGGCCGGAGCCACAGACAAAGTTGAGATCGGTAAAGATCGATATTCGAATTGAACCTCCGGGGTCTGCAAGACCCTTCTCAAAAACCCGACGTGGAGGGTATCACAATAACTTCTTTAAGGAAGTTAAAAAATTGAGGAAAACTCCCAAAAATGCAATAAAACGATGGTTCTGGTAAAACCGTGATAACCTTCTTTTACATATTTTTTAGCAGGGATAGTAGAACATTTATCTAATCCTTAAAATTTATCATTTTAGATACAAAAATCAGTGAGCAGCCGTGTAGAAATAAACTTGAAACTGGAACAGGACAAAATGGAAGGTGTTGATGAAGTCGAATGGGTAATAAAATAATACATTTTACCATTTTTAAATAATGCTATTTTTTTCCAGAACGAATGAAGAATATTTTAAACTGTTTATAGAATTTTCTAGAAACCTCTTAAGGGACATTTTATCTTAAAAAATCAGAACCTATTAATTCGCACGGTAATATGCCAGCTCTCTCAGGTTACATTTTAAAAAATCATAAATTTTTGTAAGCCAAAAATTATAAGACTGAGAGTTTGTTTGCTTTAAGTATAAAAATTTTCCATAATTTGAATCTCAGAAAAAAAGACATTTTTTTAGGGCGTGTGGATTTTAGCTTTAACGTAGACCTTTTTCTGTTCACACATTTTTTTTTATCACCGGTTTTATTTAAATGACAATATTTTGATGAAATTATCTGTAATTATTATCTAGTCATGAAAATTGTTTTTAAAGAAGATGAAGTGTGTCCACCATTGTAAATATTCTTTTTTTTATATTTAGTTTGTGGGTTGATTTAAGGAATTTTAGCCAAAATAATTAAAAATTTAACATTTGAGCAATCTATCGCGTTTTTCGAAAATAAAAACAGTTTAGCCACCTTTCATCCATGAATGCTATTAATCCTTATATCATCATTTTATCTATTTTATTTTTTTGTATATTATATGAAGCTTAATCTAATATTTTATTCTAAAAACTACAGTATTCATAATGCTTATTTTAATCAGAAAAACTAACCTTTTATTTTGTGCCATCACCAGTTACCACTATGGGAAAGACAATATATACAAGAAAAGCTCAAAAATCTGTTTTTATCAGCTTTTTTTTTTCGGTGTCTTTCATTTTGTGCGTGATATATTCAAGGTGCAATATTATCTTCACGCACTTCCTTTTTTTTCACTTTAGGCTCTCCGCACTTTAACTTAAATAGAAAAAGAAACCTTAAGTGCTTGAATTTTTTCCTAAAATGACTGAATCGCTGAACTTTTCTAGTTATTTTTGTGTACGTGTGCATGTTGTCAGTTTTTTAAATTATAATTTTTACATAATGTGATTTTTTTTTTTTAAAATTTATACAATATTTTAATATTTATACGGAATAAAAGATACTTGAGCGAAATTTGTTTGTTTTGCTTTAATTCTGCTATTCCTCTCAAGGGTAGGGTTGATTCGATATGGCCTTCCTTCTGATATTTTATCCGATACAATATTTTTCAAAAATTCGGATAAAATATCGGATGAACCGATATATCGGAAGGAAGATATCGGATGAACCGATATATAGGATGGAAAATATCGGATGAACCGATTTATCGGAAGGAAAATATTGAATGAACCGATATATCAGAAGGAAAATATCGAATGAACCGATATATCGGAAGGAAAATATCGAATAAACCGATATATCGGAAGGAAAATATCGCATGAACCGATATATCGGAAGTAAAATATCGGATGAACCGATATATCGGAAGTAAAATATCGGATGAACCGATATATCGGGAGGAAAATATCGGATGAACCGATATATCGGGAGGAAAATATCGGATGAACCGATATATCGGGAGGAAAATATCGGATGAACCGATATATCGGGAGGGAAATATCGGATGAACCGATATATCGGGAGGGAAATATCGGATGAACCGATATATCGGGAGGGAAATATCGGATGAACCGATATATCGGGAGGGAAATATCGGATGAACCGATATATCGGGAGGGAAATATCGGATGAACCGATATATCGGGAGGGAAATATCGGATGAACCGATATATCGGGAGGGAAATATCGGATGAACCGATATATCGGGAGGGAAATATCGGATGAACCGATATATCGGGAGGGAAATATCGGATGAACCGATATATCGGGAGGGAAATATCGGATGAACCGATATATCGGGAGGGAAATATCGGATGAACCGATATATCGGGAGGAAAATATCGGATGAACCGATATATCGGGAGGAAAATATCGGATGAACCGATATATCGGGAGGAAAATATCGGATGAACCGATATATCGGAAGGGAAATATCGGATGAACCGATATATCGGAAGGGAAATATCGGATGAACCGATATATCGGAAGGGAAATATCGGATGAACCGATATATCGGAAGGGAAATATCGGATGAACCGATATATCGGAAGGGAAATATCGGATGAACCGATATATCGGAAGGGAAATATCGGATGAACCGATATATCGGAAGGGAAATATCGGATGAACCGATATATCGGAAGGAAAATATCAGATGAACCGATATATTGGAAGGAAAATATAGGATGAACCGATATATCAGAAGGAAAATGTCGCAAATATCGGAAGGAAAATATCGCGATAATTTCCCAAATGTCTATTGGCTGGAAAACTCTATTTTTAATGTTTTTTTTTTTTTTTTTTTTTTCAAATCTCGAGTTGTTATTTAATGTATTTTTGTTCAGAAACACCTCTTCCAGTAGTCTTCTGTGCTCTTAAGAATTGTGGACGTTTTTTGTATGAAAAAACTAAATTTCTAGCAATAGGGCAAGTGAAAATAGATATTGAAAATCTTGAATTTTTTTTATTAGGTCTAAATTTACAAAATTTTACTTATTTTTAGGTGTATTCATATTTTTTCATTTTATAAATGTAATTCTCTGTTTTACAGTAACATAATATAGTAGGTAGGTATCGAAGAGTAAATGGAATGAATTTATATATACAATTAATAATGAAATTATTTAAAATTTGACTAGAATATAATAAACAAAGTACATATTATGATAAATAACATTTTACAATATGCCTAAAGAGAAAATGGTTAATTTTTATTATTTAAAATAGGGGGAATAATGTACATAGTAATAAAAGATTTAAAAAAAATGTCAGTCAATTCGATTTTTTGGAAAGTGAAAGGCACATAAAGAAGGAAATAATATGAAAATTAAGTTCCTCCAAATTTGATGGATTTCTGTTGAATTTTTTCAGGTTGTATTTGAATTTGAGCGACGTTGTTACCGTTTTTGAGGATGCCGTTCGGCTGGGAATGGTTATGTTTGATTTCGTGGGTTTTACTGCTGAAATTGAATGTAACCGAGTTTTTTGTGCCGTTTTCGACAGGATGGTGTCCTCGCGATTTTCCGTTTGAATATGTTTTCGCGTGGATTATACTGGAGACTTTTCTGCTGTCGGAGCCGTTCAGTTGGTTCTGAGGGAAAAGATAAAATGGCTTCGCAGGCTCTGAAATGACAGTATTCGCATTGCCGTTGATCACTACCACCGTCCCTTTTTTCGCATGACCATTTTGATTCGTAACCTTTGAAAAGCAAAAAAATTAAATTTTTATTCACATAAAAATTTTTACCATGGTTTCATTTTTGGTTAAAACAGCAGCCCTCTGTAATGTGTGTGAAAGTTCATTTTGAAATCGGCTTCCAATATCGCCATCGTTGGGTGGAGGAGGGATATTTTGAAGAAAATCAAATTTTGTTGGATTCCTTCTTTCTTTTCCTGCTGGATACTCTCGTATTGTCACCAGCGGCTTATCATGAATCGGCATAGTACTTGAAGTCCTAAAAAAGTATAAATTGTAAACCATTTTTTAATGAAAATCCATCTTACCCATTGCTTGTATCAGAATTTAAACTTGAATTTTGAACAAAATAAGTATTTGGGGGTTTCGGCTTCACATGGGATGGATTCGTAAGTTTGAACGATTCCAGACTCTGCATTTCGACGATATCGCCTTTCAAGATTTTCTGAGATCGAGGAGACTTTCCGTTTTCGATGCTATCCGAAGCAATACTTGTCGTATCATAATCAGGCGTCGGACAATACGGCGGAGAAGGTGGTGCAGGCGGTGCTGGTGGCGTCGGCGCCGGATATTTTTTGGTAGAAGGTGGCGCGGGCGGTTTCGGCACCGCTTTTTCAGGCTTAGGTAACTAAAAAAAAAATTGATAAAGCACCAAAAATTGACAAAGTCTAACAAAAAAAAACTTTTCTCAGCCATTGGAAAATTCATAGAAAAGTTACGTCATAGCCAGAAATAGTGAAACTTATTTATCTTTAAAGGCGTTATTGCCTCCATTAATTAACGTAATTAATTAATTATTTAATAGTTTGATAGAAAAATTAATATTAATAAATTTTAAATTAATAAACGACAAAATATTGACACAAAAACTTACAGGTGGTGGTGGTGGAGGAGCTATTTGGCGTTTGACTGCTCTTTCTGGCTCAGTTTTTTCATCTTTTTTCTTCAAAATTGTTTCCCCATTCACATTTTCGTTGGCAAGTCTTGTTTCTTCTCTCTCCTAAAATACAAATAATATATTTAAAAAATTTAAGATTAATGGTAAATGTACGTAGTATGTTTGTATATGAAAAAACGGTTTTTGTGTTCCACTCATGTTGTATGTTCATAGGGAAAAGGCTCGGTGAGAACTGATCTTAATACGGATTTCACGGTAGATAAGTGGAACAATTAAAGACGTCAGATAAAAGTAGTGAGGTAATAACGAAACCCGGTGCAAAGTTTAAGTTTTTCTTTCCCCTCCAGGTTTATATTTAAAAAATTTTTACCTCAGACGAGACGGGTATCTCGTTTGAAAACATTTTCTTATGAGCTTTTCTGAACTCCTGCATAAGCTGTTCGTGTTGTTCGACCTTTTCTTTCGCCAAGCCGGATTTAATGAGTTTGTCCGTTTGGTGTGGGCTTTTCGGTGAGATTTGCGTCGGAGGCCTCTGCGAGAAAAAACGTTACGTACATGTGGAAAAATTAGAATTTTGTGAAAAATCATGCTCCCTGTCACCGCCAAGTTTTTTAGTTACGACCAAACAATGAAGCCTCTTTTCAAATTTCAAACTTTTGATTCAACCATAAATTCACGTTAACTAAATACGATCTTCTGCCAGGTAAATTTTCCTTGTCTTTAGGAACTTTCTCAGCCCTAAAAACGAGGTAATGGCTCGAAAATACGGTTGAAAGGGGCTTTCTCGGTTTAGAACTATGGAAATGAACAAAAATTACGGAAAACGGGTATTTTTTGGCCTAAAAAAACTACCCAAAACCCAGTAAAAAAGACGTTAAACGCCTGAACACCCGATAAAACAGGTGTTTCTGTACCAGAAAAATGAGGAAAACTACCCAAAACCCAGTTAAAAAGATGTTAAACGCCTGAACACCCGATAAAACAGGTGTTTCTATACCAGAAAATCGAGGAAAACTAACCAAAACCCACTTAAAAAGATGTTGAACGCCAGAACACCCGATAAAACAGGTGTTTCTGTACCAGAAATTCGAGGAAAACTACCCAAGACCCAGTTAAAAAGATTTTGAACGCCTGAACACCGATAAAACAGGTGTTTCTGTACCAGAAAATCGAGGAAAACTACCCAAAACCCAGTTAAAAAGATGTTGAACGCCTGAACACCCGATAAAGCAGGTGTTTCTATACCGAAAATCGAGGAAAACTACCCACAACCCAGTTGAAAAGATGTTGAACGCCTCAACACCCGAAAAAACAGGTGTTTCTGTATCAGAAATTCGAGAAAAACAACCCAAAACCCAATTAAAAAGATGTTGAACGCCTAAACACCCGAAAAAACATGTGTTTCAGTACCAGAGAATCGAGGAAAACTACCCAAAACCCAGTTAAAAAGTTGTTGAACGCCTAAACACCCGATAAAACAGGTGTTTCTATACCAGAAAATCGAGGAAAACTACCCACGAGGGAATTGCTCGAAAATACGGTTGAAAGGGGCTTTCTCGGTTTAGAACTATGGAAATGAACAAAAATTCTGGGGGTTTTTTTGGCCCAAAAAAGATCAAATATCCCTGGAAAAAGAGGATTTATCGATTAAAAAGTCCAAAAAAACGAACGAAAATCCGAAAAAATGGGGGTTTTTTGGGCCAAAAATCGATGAAAAAACAAAAATGCGGTAAAAAGGGATTTTTTGGTTGAAAAAACTAAAGGAAACGAAGAAAATCCGGGAAAATGCGAGTTAATCGGTAGGAATACTAAGAAAAACAAATAAAAACCCGGGAAAATGGGCATTTGCTACCCTATAAACTTAGAAAAAAAGGCCAAAAATCCGGTTTAAAAGGAGTTTCTCGTTTGGAAAACTAAGAAAAACGACAAAAAAAAAAAAAAAAAAAACCAAAAAAAGGGAAGTTTTGAAAATTTTGTAAGAAAAAAATCTTAATAAGTTTAGAAGCACGTAAAAAGTTATGCCTACATTATCAACAAACTTCAAGGCCAATTATGTCATTTTTGAAAATTATAGCCAATTTGAAATTTAATGTTACACACACTTTATTACACCGTATAAAATTTATATGCCGTAATAAAGTCTGAATAATTCAATTATCCATTCCCAAACAAACTGACTCGAAATTCGGCTTCATTGATCGGACGAGAAAATAGGAGAAATGTTAGTCTAGACTTACTTTAGAACGCCTTTCTAATTCTTGGCTAATAGCACTACTCAGGCTGCTTGCGCTGCTCGTAAAAGAACTGACCGAAGAAGAATTTGTGAGCCTATCAGTGCTGGTGTCAGACTGTGAAAATTTGAACATGCAAAATTACTTGTGTAATCTTTATTTTTAGAATTTTTTAAAAAAGGGTGATTTTTTGTTAGGATAAGAATGTAAATAATTAGATAAGACTTACCTGAGTGTTGGAAACGGCGTCTTCCTCGCTGTGGTGTACTTCGACAAAAACTGTCGTCGTTTTCGTTTCTAATTGCTGCGAAACCATGCAAATTTCAGCAATCTGATGAAAAATTAGAAAAAAATGTAATGAAAATCAAATTTTTCGAAAAAGGATGTGACTTGAAAGACTTCTTGGTTCATTAAAATAACGAAGAAAAAAAAACTCACTTTTTTATTGGCGACGCTGTCCGGTTCGTCACCGTTGACGTGAATGACAGTGCAACCGTTCGTGTATTCCGTCCGGTTTTGACTTGAGCCGTTTTGATCGATGGGTTCCGTGAATCCGTTGTGGCTTGAAAAAAAAAAATGGGATAAAAACAAACATTTTTTATAGCCGAAAAGCCATCACCATTACACTCTTCAATTAAAATGGTGTACAGCGTGTCTTAAAACTGGCGGACTGTTTTTGGGCTGCAAATTGGCTGGAGCTGCACGCGGTAGCGTACTAGTCAACGGGGTGCCGAGATATAACACTGAAAACTTAGCAAGGTCTATAGCCTCTCCTAGACTGGCGGTCTTTCGCCGCACTCCTCCCAGTCCGCCATGGGTGAAAAATGACCCCACTCAGTGCTTGAATTTTTGTGTAAAACAACACGTATTTTAAAAAACACACCAAATATGTAAAGGTTTTATAGAATAATCAGTAGTTGCGCAATTCGAAGGAGTATTCGACTCCAGCCATTCTCCGCGGAAGAAGAATTGGCCCTTGTAACATTTGGTATCTCTTGAGCATCCTGTACCGTATAACTCGCGACGAAGTTTCTTCCTAATTTAAACGTTTTAAAGTCTTTCTTGACTAAAGGAAGATAAACTGTTTTATAAATACCTTTCTTCTTGAGGACGCTGAGACGCGGAGGGTCTCCGGCGACACTGCTTGCGGAGCTGTTATATCCAGAAGATTCTCCAGGGAAGAGTTCGAGTCCGGCGCCTTTACGTACGAGAAGCTCAAGCACACCACTGCATCTCATTACCGAAACGGCCTAAATCCATAAAAAATAATGACGTCGAAATCAAAAATATGAACCGCGCAGTCCAGTTACTCGAACTAAACTGCCAACATAACAATTCTTTCTGCTCCTTTTCCTTTTCGTTATTTCATCAAGAGTTTGTAGAGCGAGAGGGGACTCAGGAAACCAAAATAAACAGGAAATTCAGCAACAACGGAAAAATTATACAATAAAAAAGAATTTATTTAGCAATTAATGGACAATACCATAAGAAAAGACCAAAATTATGGACAAAATGCGAATTTGGCAATGGAGAATAAACAAAGTCGCCCTCATTCGCCATAAACAGTTTCCAAAACTTTCTTTTCTTAACAGTTTGGTCGTGGAAAGTTTTTTTGTTGTATTATTTTTCAGTTAAACGTGTTCGATTTATGAATTTCAGATTGGATGTATTAGGTAAAAACAATGGACTCTTGGCTTTCTATATTGCATGCCCGTGGGATTAGACGAAGGGGGGTCAAATCTTTTATAACGAGGTGGCGAATGTTCTCGAAAAAACGTACCTCACTGAAAGGCGTTTCGGGTGTAAAGGTGAAGTTGTTACATGAATTATCTGATCTCCGGGTCTCAATCCGGCGACTCGGCGATGCTGTTCTCTTTGGTGAATTGAACGAAAACTCCCGGCTTCCATTCTGGACCTTTGCAAATCCTAAAAGATAAAAATAGATGTAGGAGAGTAATAAAATAAAGGAAATTACTGTGGAAATCAGTTAAAAAGGACGGAAATCCCGGTGTTTCAAAGCAATTACAACATGAGAAATGCATCAGGAACAATTCTCATCGAGAAAAGTAAAAGCGTTTTTTTTTATTTTTTCATTCTCACGTTTTAATACTGTTTGCTTACCCGCAACCGAGCTTCGCCCTTGGCGGAACTTTCAAGACCATCCGGACTTCATTGGACAAGTTGCTGTTCTCGTCGATGATCTCCTGCTTGAAGTTTTCTATTTGAGTTTTTCCATTTTCCACAATCTGCCACGAAAGTTCGTCTTCTGGGTTCCTGAAAAATACCAATTATGCAAGATGCTTGAACTTGAACTTGAAACAGGTTTACAAACAGGGAGAGAAATTTTAACGTCCGTGAGAGTCGGCGGAATTTTATTTTCTCTACTTTTTAAGAAAAAACATAGAAAATCGCAGTATCAAGTCCGAGGAGGTCATCGTGTGGCGAAGACAAGGAACGACCTTGTTTTGAGCAGTAAAAAAAAGTTTAATAGATTCTATATGTTTCTGGAATGCCGCATGAAATGTAATACAGAAAATTACGCTTCTAATTTCTTCCTGGTTTTTTATAAGATTCGAACACCAAAAATAATTGTCTAATAGGACTTCGTAACAGTGGGGCTTGTACTGCAGACCCTACATGGAGATCTGGGGTTCAATCCCCGAATTTTGGGAATAACGGCCGCATAAAAGGCGTTTGAATCCTCAATCACACTGGCAAGAATGAATGAAAGATACTTACTCTTTGACAGGGATCATTCCGACCGCTGAAAAAAGAAAATGAATTAATAAAAAGATTAAAATTAATAGATAAGAAAGTAATTTGTATGAGAATGGAAAATGAAGACGATATTGCGCCCTATTATTCGCATTCTTTATGCGAAGGCGGGCATGTAATTTTTTAATCAAAGTTCTTTTGACCTTTGGAACAAAGCGAAAGCCTTTTACAATAGGGAATGATATCCGACTCCTTTTCTTTCGCGGATTCCGAGAGAAAAGAAGTCCTAACTGTAAAAAATAAAATGCAATGATTGATGGTTCTGAAAGTGATAAATAGAAATAACAAAAATGTGGATTTTGAAACTTACATTTTACTTTGAGCGTGATGGTCGGCTGTCCTTGAATGAGATGTAGGACTTCTTTGTGGGTAGCATCTTCAACTGGGAATCCGTTTACACGTAAAATTTGATCACCCACCTGAAAATTTGTTTAAGAAATTCTTGATGGAAGGTGAGTACTTACGACAAGCCCTGATTTGAGGGCTTCCGAATTGGGTTCGACGGCGGTGACGAAGAAGCCGGTCCCGTGCTCCCTCCCGCCCCGGATCGAGAATCCGAGCTTGGCCGGAGGCGGCTTCCTGTTGAGGGTCACCGTCCGTACCCGGGCGCCTCCGCTCGATCCGGTGGAGGAGCTACCGCTTGAATATCCGCTCCTCCCCGTAAACGCCATCTGAAAAAAATTCGTTTATTTGAATAAATTGTTGATTTGCTTTCACGGCTCGGGGGGCACATAACCCTTTTGTTCATCCAATGCCATTCTAGATCACCCTCAGGTTATGTTCGGAATATATGACCGGGAAGAACAACGTCGTGAACTTTAAAATAATTCCTTTTGAAACAAAATTTATGTTTTCAGTTTTGTAAGCTTCATAAAATCATAAATTAGTATTTTGTCACGCTTTTGTACGTTCTTTTTCATATTTAAAAACATAATCAGAAATGTTGATGTTATGGAAGAACGTTTAGCTTTCATGTAACTTAAATCGTCGGTTATTAGGAAAGCGGTTAAACCTCGATGACTTTTGAGGATGTTTTTTCTCACGCTCATCAAGCCACGAGTGTTTACAATTCGCTTTTGATTACTCAAAGATTTTGTGGCTTTTGTTCATATGATGCAAGTTCAACACGCAAGTTAAAAAAACACAAAAATTTATCAGCTACCTTACGACACTTCGGAAAAGTATAACGTGGGTGCTGATATGTAGCGATTACACACTTTGAACCCTTTTGACCTTTGAAATGGAGAGTTGGCTTCGAGCTCTCACGATATTAATTCCTCCGGACGATGGTCCGGACGTGATCGAACGTTTGTCCGATAAAACTACGGTTCTTTTTTTGGATGAACGTCTAAATCTAGGTTGATGAAGTGATCATCCCATTTTCCACCATTGCATGTGGCGGCGAGAGAAATCAAGGCCATAAAACCAATTTTCTGGGTTCTGAAAATGGACCACTTTTTTAATTTATATAGTTTGGATCCATTAAAAGGTTTCAATGTATGCGGTAAGCCGTAGGAAAACTAATCAGAACGTCCTGATTCACTATTCAGACCATCGATCCCATTTTCCAGCTGTGGAAAGCTGCAAGTGCTGCAGAGGACGTCGGATTTTTGGGTGGGCCAGCCCTTTTTTGAGGGAGTTCATGGCATTTCAAGACGTAATAAAAAGCCAAGATTTCCAGGGCAAAGGTCGAAAAATTCTAGCACGTGAATTTTAGCGATGACATGCTAGGTGGGCGACCACGTGTATTTTTAACGTTATGTAAGATGAAAAGCAATCACGATCTACACCTATGACATTTATGCCGGACCTAACCGGCCACTTGTATTTTCAGTACCCTATAAAAAAATGTTTAAGGCCGAAACTGAGCCGAAAATGGCTTTTGTCGAGACAGAAGTTAACGGAAGAAGTAGTTCGTGACTGTCCGAGGACTTCCGTGACCCGGTAAATGATCCTCTCGCTTACGACTCCCCGCATCGCTCTTTTGTCAACAGACTAAACGGTCGTTTTTCATGAAAACGCTTTCACTGCGGCACTTTCAATTTTCTTCTATATAATATAGAAATGTGGCAGATTAAAAGGTTAGTGTAACGAGATAGGAAATCGAACCCCCCGAAGGTAGATGATTGCCAATCGGACGGTAGTTTCACACCGACCGTTATCGTGCAGCCACAACATCACCTAAGGCCCTTCCCTTTTAAAATCTCATTGCAGAAATGCAGACCGCAATTCTTAAGGGACAATGGGTACCGTTTCTTATCCACCCATACTATCATATTCCAACTTCCTTTTGTTAAAACAGGTGAATCCTGGAAACGTTTATCAAAGGATAAACATTTGACTTGGAAATTATGTAAAAATTCTTGTACCTTAAAGTTTGAAATAATTCTAGTTCAAAACAGTTACTTGAAAACGGAAACCTCGCCGTGTAAACATTTCCCAACTCGGGTCATTACAAAGTGCTCACGTTTCATTGAATATGAAAAGGAATGCAGTCAACCTTCCAACGAAGAAGGACGCAAATTATTTTCGAATCCCGTCCGACTAATTGACTAAGTTTTAAATTTTATTTTTACTTTTTCCACCTAGAAATGGAGATAGAAGTATATCGGTTGACCTTCAGTGTCCATCGTTCAGGGACGATATCGGTTGACGTTTTTCGAGGAAATAAAACTTTCCCGTGGTTCTGATCTCACGAAAAAGGTGTTCTGAAGCCGTGTGAAGAGCGCTTTCAATTATCCAAAGTGGTTGGGCAAGGACTTCTGAAGCAACTGTCATTGTTCCATTTCGTTTTTTGTCTACAGTTTTTTTACAGGTGTGAAGTACGCCGGTTGTCCCGACACGTAGGGCACGTCAACCCTATCGTCTAATAAGATGTCATTTGAAGGTTTTTTTGTTATTTCGAAACGATTATCGAAAACTGAAACTTTTACAAGACGTGGACTATTTTTTTCTTGACAAAGAAAGCAAAAAGCATTCTTTCCATCCCGTTCGTTGAAATCTTAATCGCATTCCGTATCATCAAAAGAATTGAATGGCGTAGGTGGGCCGAAGTCATTTTGGCGGAGACTGAAGAATCAGAAGTCGATTTTTCAGTGTCAAATGATCGATTATGACTGATTAATCGCCCTTTCTACACTGGACATGTTTATTGACCGGTCTTGAGACCTATAAACGCCTCCTTTCACGGAAGTTTAAAAAAAAACATCTCGTCATTCTTCTACTTTCTTACGATTTTGAAGTTCGTCAATCATCGAGTCAATAAATCACCGGAAGAAAGAAACCGATTGTTTCTGCCGTGTGAAACCGACGGTTTCAATTAGAAGTAAAATTTAATCGATGCCCCCACACGACAATTCATCAAATCCTTCTTAAAATGACAACCTTAAATTATGGAAGAGCTAATTTCCACTTCGGCCTACCATTTCGTGACTATACAAATTGAAAGGATGATTTTCAATAACTCCCTAGGATATGAACCTAATTTTCTCAGGGGGATGGCAGGCAAACAAACGAGGGTTAAAGTCACTTTTGTTTCAGGCCCTGAGGGATCTTATTGGTCTGTTCAAGGTCACTCCGCTTCTTATACCATCTTCTTGCCCTTATCTTCCCTCCCGCGAGTTGACTAGCAAGGATCTAGCTTATTTACCTATCTTCAGCTCTTCTGAACCTCAAAACAAATCATTTTCGACGCACAAAAAATCGAATTTTAAATATGCTGTAAGAAAACTCAGAAAGCTATTTACGCTTGTTTATTCATTGGTAAGCAACTTCCATATAATTTAACGCTCGTCAAAATAAACAGCGAGCGAGAATTTATGATTTATAACTGAAAAACTCCCTTTCTTCTCGTTCTATTCATGGTCAATGCAGCACTCATTACGTAACGCTACTTGAAGCCTTCATTTTCCCCGCGGAGCAATTAAAAAAATTTAAAACGTAACTTTAAAAATTAGAAGATAATGTCAACAATGACAGAAGATATCGTGGGGTTCATTGTTGCGCAAACCACCTGTTTTAAAATGCTTTCTCCTTAAATCAAGGACGCTCAAGAGTTTTTAAATGCCCAAGAAGACAAATTTTGTGTAGAAAACGTGAAAATTTTGAAATCTATTATGAAAGATCGAATGCACGTTTTCCAAACGAGGACAGTGTTCTTCGCATTATCCCGTCTAATTGATTTAATCTTCTGTGGAAGAACCGAGCGAAATTAACGATTTTGTGCTCTCTTTAAACAAAAATGAGGTCATTGCCTAAGTCGACATATCGGGTTTTTTTTACGGGTCACGATTCGTCGAGTGTTGGCGAGTATTCCGGAACTACCTTTGGCTGGCTTCATTTCCTTTCTGATGAGGGGAGATTTTTAACAACGTGGC
>JACGAQ010002450.1:0-41036 GCA_014119065.1 Orius insidiosus
TTTTCCACCGATTTTCACCAAATTTTCAGACGAATTTCTTTAGCCGGTGAACAAGAATGAAGACAGTTGGTCCCATTTTCACCAAATTTTCACCAATTACTCCTTATATTTTTTACGATTTTTGGTTTAAAAATATTATCATTTTTTTTTAGTAGGGAAAATTTCATACTTCCACGCCTTACGAGAGGGACCTCTCTTGGCAAAAATCCCATTATTTTTACCTTGACACTTCAAAAAATTTTCGAAAAAAATACTTCCCCCTCCCTTATACTTTACCTCCCTAAACTTCGCCTCCGTTATACCCCCCTCCTATATTGTTCCTTCTCTTAAAGGAAGTTTCGTTGGAAGCTCTTCAAACTAGAACTAGTACTTTTATTTCAGATTCATAATCAATTATAATCTACGTTAAATTTTAAGTTGAGTTGATTACTCATACCCTCTTTTGACAACTAAAAAATATAGAATTTGAGCTTAAAAACACCGGTGGGCAAAAGGGCCTCTTTTTAGTTTTATTAGACATCTTTTAGATTGTGGTGTTTGGTCCGGCTTAGGGCATAGGCTAGACAGTGTAAAATTAAACGTTCTTTTTTCGACTCGGCGAGGTTTCGACTTCCTTGTAGATCCTCTAAATAATCTGCGGGAAAAAAATAAAATAAAAAATTAAACACGTGGTTGATTCCTACTGCTTGAAGTCGATTTTTATTTATGACCGGAAAGCGGTTCCTCTGATTGTGTTGGTAATCTTGATGTATTGAGATGACGCCATTCATTGCTCATTTTGATCTGGTAGTTGGTGTGTATTACAATAGGGATTCTTTTATAAGCATTTAAGTCTGACTTGGTCGTGTAGCTATACTGTTTGCAGGCTCAGATCGGCGAAGAAATTTTTATTTTCCACGAGGTGGAAGCATGAGACGCATTGAGGTTCAACGACCCGCTTTTTCCCCTCCACGAAAAAGCCGGAGAGCGGAGGACGGAGAAGAGCGAGAGAGACGAGAGAGAAAAAAATTATCGACTCTCCCACTCTCTTTTTCATTCACAAAAGTCTCGAAAATATTGATCAGACTCTAGGCGCAAGTCTTTTCCCGCCGACTAGGAAAATTCCCCTCCGATTCGGATCAAGAAAATTCAAGATGCTTTTCGCTCTCCCAATGGCTACGGAGCTCTCACTGCCCTTACAACTTTAATTGGACATCCCTTTCTAATGGCAACCTGTGGACCACGGTTCACATGATTAAGATTAGAATTTTCAAATCACAGTTGGCATCACTGCGTTATTTTTGTCCCCACATTGTTAAGTTTCAGGGACCGTTTCTCCCTATCGCTTTATTACTGCCCCACTTACACCTAACACACACAAAAAAAAAAGTTATTACAACATATTGGCTCTCAATTTACAATTAAACTGCGTTAGGCCGAATCGAAGAAAACTTTATTGGTATGGGCCAATGACTTAATGCTAAGCCATTAAAAAGTATAAAATTTTTGGACCTGTTCAATATTTTTTGGCGAGTTTGTGGCTAATTTATTACTATTAGAATTAAGATATCTAGGATTACATAGGCTTGAGGGTTCGTCCTTCTAATCGGACAAGAATCCTCTTTGTGGTGAATTCCAATAAAATAAGATGTTGGCGGATGCAATTTAATTAAATTCCATCCGTCTCGATTCGATTCACGGAGAGGGAAGTAACGGAGGGGCAATTATAACGGAGGGGGAAGTTTTGTAACTTTTTTTTTCCAAAATTTTTTTAATTTGCTATTTTTTCCCAAAATTTTCCAAGTATCAAGGTAAAAATGTGCTCTTTGCCCTAGGGATGTGTCTCTTGTAACGGGTGGAAGTATGAAATTTCTCCCTACTTAGTAAAATGTTAATTAAAAAATGACAATTTTTTATTCACAAATTCGTAAAAAAAATAAGGAGTCTTTGGTGGAAATGGGACCAACGGTTCGGCCGCAGAGCAGGTTT
This sequence comes from Orius insidiosus, assembly GCA_014119065.1. Lineage (NCBI taxonomy): Eukaryota > Metazoa > Arthropoda > Insecta > Hemiptera > Anthocoridae > Orius > Orius insidiosus. The sequence continues at coordinate 1,969 of JACGAQ010002450.1, forward strand.
TAAAATTTCATACGTGCATATCTCCGGCATTTTTTCGAAATTCAAAAATCGCCCTCGTTAAATTCTTGTTCTCCGACTAAGGAAGATTGTGTAAAAATTTGGTGAAAATCGGTTCAAAATTGTGGCCGTGAAGTGTTCCGCAAAAATGCTACGGGCATCCGGCCGGCCGGAACCACAGACAAAGTTGAGATCGGTAAAGATCAATATTCGATATGACCCTCTGGAGTCTGGAAGACCCTTCCCCAAAAATCCGAAGTGGAGGGTATCACAATTACTTCTTTTTTTTATTAAGGTGAAAAATTTAAAAAGCTTTAACACCCAATAAAACGGATGTTTCTTTCTATGTGTTGAAAGATCAAAAATCCCAAAACATCAAACGCCCCAAAACATCAATGCACGCCCGAATGAAACGGGTTTTCTATGCTAGGAAAACTCTCTTCGCAGGGCTTTTCCTTCAGCGATGTTTGATTTCTAAAAACATCTAAAATGGTGTTTTTTACACGGAGTGTTTTTGATAGCGATCGTTATTTGTTGTAACTCCTTCATCTTCTGTACCCTGTAAGCTTTTATTATATTTTAGTGCATGTAAATAAATCCCATGTAAAAGTTAAGTTAAATACAGTTTTGCCATAGTAACTTATGATAAAAAAAATCCACTTGTTGAGGGGAAACGGGGGAATTCGTTGGAATACCATTTTGAACAACACTGTCACTTGATGTCATGAAGAGAGGGGGAGGGGTTGACGTCCGGTCTTAGCCTTCCCCTTAGTTTCGTAGTATTCCAACCTTTCGGTACCCCCCTCAAAAGTTAGTTCTCACACGCCAAATTTTTTTTTCTCTCCACCTCCCCCCGTCTCGGACTTTTCCTGTTTTTCTAAATTTCCCCTCCCCCTCCTCCCCTTTTAGTTTTTCGTTTTTAGTTTTTGGCTCTGGAGCGAAGAGTAAAAGGAAAAAGAAATAAAATATTAACGATGCACGTGTGTTGATTTCCGGTTTTTTTTGTTCACGTCCTAAATGTACTACGTCATGCCCAACGTTCCCTGGCGTTCGTACAACAACGGTCAAAGATTCCCGAAGAATAAATACAGGTTTGTTTATATTAATTATGAATTAAGTTGATTTTTCTTCTTAATCATTTACTATTTGCCATGATGGAGCCCCTCCCTTTGCAACTGGTCTGACCTTGTACACCCTTTTTGTCTCGGACTGTACGCCGCCGCCCATCGCACCGGTTTCTATTTCTTTTTCCATACCCGACACGTGGTCTTTTCTGGGAAATTTCCTTTGTAAACTTGACGACTAAGTTTAGCATACCTCTTCGTTACTTTGTCAACACGTTTTCAGAAAGCATAGCGAAATTTGTACACATTTGAACAGGTTTACCAACTTTAATACCTTCAGTTGGTAATCACTGCTCGCCATGAAATCACGAACTTTCGAAACAATACGAGGCTCTAAGGTTTCAGTGTGATCATGAATGATAATTGATACGATTCTTGTATTAAGCAGGATCCCAACTTGTTCTTGTTAACCATAGCTTAAAAGCGAAATTAAAAAGCAGGTTTGCCAACTTGAATGCCTTCAGTTGTTAATCAATGCATGCTATGAAATCACCAACACTTTCGAAACAGTCGTAGCTACGAGGCTCTAAGGTTTTAGTGCGATAAAAGCATGATAATTGATACAATATTTGTTTTAAGCAGGATTGCCAAGTGGTTCTTGTTAATCATAGGAAAGCATAGCGAAATGTCTACAAATTAAAGCAAGTTTACCAACTTGTACCTTCAGTTGTTAATCACTGCATGCCATGGAATCACCAACACTTTCGAAACAATCGTAGCTACGAGGCTCTAAGGTTTTAGTGTGATATAAGCATGAATGATAAATTGATACGATACTTGTTTTAAGCAGGATTACCAACTTGTGCTCCTTAGATTTTATCTTTAACTAATAACTTTCCAAGGTACCTAGGGTCATTTATGTTAGAGCAATTTATTACAAGGTTTATTGATGTATTAAGTGGTTCTTTTGTAACAGTTTCTTGATTTTCTAACCGATTAATTTTTATGCAGGTTAATCAACTTTTTTTCTTTCTGTTCCAGTGGCGGAGGCATTGCTAAGTTGATCATCTCTAATATACCAGCTCATCTATCTAATACGGATTTAGATGGTCTAATAAACTCGTATCCGAACCAAGGATGGAGAGGGACCCGCGTTCTCAGGCTGTTTATGTTAATTTCGAAAGTCACGAACAAGCAGCTGAGCAGTGAGTGTTGGTTTTAAAAAAATTCATTTTAATTTTTTTTTCCAGCGCATACAATGATTTGGGTCAAATGGAATTCGACGGGAACTACCTCAAAGTCGAAATCCGAGGTGGAGGCGGAGGCGAAGATAAAAGGCGAGGGAGGCCAAGAGTTGCTGGATTTCCGTTAGGTGGATCCACGCCAGGCGGTCGCCAGACGGACTTCCCTCTGCGAATCCTCGTCCAGTCTGATGTTGGTGCCATTATTGAAGACTCGGATCAACCATCCGCCAAATCACTCAACAAACCCGAGCCAGGTAAATATCTTAATATTTTACTTAATTTAAAATATTTGCTTCAAGTAAAATGATTCCCCTCTCTCTCTTCTCTAAAAATTGGATTTATCATAATATTTTCACTCTCCTGTGTTAGGGTGGATGTCCATCGGAAAGAGAACGTGGGCTCCCTCGAAAAGGCACGATATTCGGGAACCCAGAAAAACTGCACCAACGCCTGCAAACGGATTTAGAAGTCATGAAACAGGAAGCTACATCGAACAACAAAGGTAAAATGACTAAATTTTTTATTTTAAATTAATCCATTATATTTATTTAGAGATTACGCTTAAGGTGCTTGCCCACAATAATCTCATTGGTCGCATAATTGGTAAATCAGGCAACACCATTAAAAGAATAATGCAGGAAACGGATACTAAGATTACTGTATCAAGGTAAAATATTATACATAATGTCCCCCTCCCCCATTTTTCTGGTGATTAAATTTCTTTTGATTGCAGCATTAATGATATAAACAGCTTTAACTTGGAGAGAATTTACTGTGAAAGGGCAGATTGACAACATGTCGAAAGCCGAGTCGATGATCAGCGCCAAGCTGAGGCAAAGCTATGAAAACGATCTTCAGGCAATCGCTGTAAGCAATTTTAATATTTACTTTTTCAGGTTTCTCAGCTGAGAAAGCCTCTTATTGTTATGTATCCCGGTGTTTACCTCAGTTCTTCAATTATTATCATTTTCCTTCCAAGATTTACTACATATGAGGCGCTCCGGGTACGAAGGGCGAACTCGACAAAACGTAGTTTCGAGATATTCGCATTTAAAGTTTCGGTTTTTACGTATTTAAGGGGAAAAATGGCGAACTCAACATAAAAATTATATGGGTGTATTCACCAAGAGGTCTAGAATCTGAAAATGAAAAAAAAACTGGAGGACCCTTCCCCAAAAACCCGGCGTCGAGGGTATCACAATAACTTCTTTAAGGAAGTTAAAAAAATTTGTCCGATGTCGAGTTCGCCCTTCGTATCCAGAGCGCCTCATATTATTTGCAATTTTTATTTTATTTTTTATTTGTTAGGCCAAAGGACCCTCCTTATTCGAGTTTTCAGGCAGTTTCTGTTGCCTTGGCTGCAAAAACCCTTTTCTATTTCCATTTTTTTTTTTTTTTTTTTTTTTTTTTTTTTTTTTTTTTTTTTTTTTTTTTTTTTTTTTTTTTTTTTTTTTTTTTTTTTTTTTTTTTTTTTTTTTTTGGAGGAAAGGGTCATTTAACAAAGATTTAATTCCTTTTTTTTCTCTCTTTCTCTTACAGTCTGATGAATCGGAAATTAAGAAAGAAGCATATCATGAACTTTTGTAGTCTCGGTCAAATGAATAAAAGTTAATTTAATTAAATTATTAAATCGCGTTTTTTTTTTAAAATTTTTTTTGAAGGAACTCATGCCTCCATAACTTAGTGTGGATTTTGTTTAAAGTTATTAAACAATCATCCCCCAACCTTCAAAACTAATGGTGGATTTTTTCGTTTTAAATTTTAGCCGCAGACAATGATGTTTCCTGGACTTCATCCCATGGCGATGATGTCCACAACAAATATGGGTTACGGTGGACGAGGTGGTGGATATCAAGGAGGTCTCTACTCTAGCAACTATCCGCCATTTATCAGCATATTCCACCAATTTCCCATGCGCCAGACGCACAGGTACATTGCATAAAACAGCTTGTTTGATCTATAAGAATATTTGTTTATGTAGACGACTTACTTATATATCCCGAACAACGCTGTGGGCGCGATGATCGGTACTAAAGGTTCGAACGTTCGTAATATGATTCGCTTTTCGGGTGCATCGGTTAAATCGCTCCGCTTGAGGCGGAGAAGTTGAACGTGACAATCAGCAGACAGAAAGAAGAGTGACGATTGTCGGATCACCCGAGGCCCAATGGAAAGCTCAGTATTTGATCTTTGAAAAGATGCGAGAGGAGGGATTCACGTCTGGTTCGGACTACGCCTTACTGTCGAAATCATGGTCCCGTCCTCCCAGGTAGGACGGATCATTGGTAAAGGTGGCCAAACGTCCGGGAACTCCAACGTATGACCGGTAGCATAATCAAGCTTCCCGAACAGGGCGCTGGTGGACCTCCAGAAGACGAGACAACTGTACACATTATCGGGACATTCTTCTCTGTCCAGTCTGCACAACGTCGCATCCGTGCTATGGTGAGTTCTGGGACTGGAGAGCAGCGCCGACCTCAACCACAGCAACCGCCTCAACAGCAACAACAACCTCCACAGCAGCAGCAGCAGCAGCAACAACAACAGCAGCAACAACAACAACAACAACAACAACAACAATAAAAACCCTCAAACCACCACCTATCTTAAACCAAAGAGGGAAGACCAAGTACAAAGAGGTGCATAAAAACCCTAATCTACCTCCTATTTTATAAATATTGAAGAAAAAAAATTCATTTATATGTATAAAATTAACGAGCGGATGAACAAAAATCCAAAATTTTAATATTTTAAAAAATTTATAGAGGCCCCCTTATTAAGAATTTTTAAAAAAATGTAAAATTTTCTATTTTATATTTTTGATACGTCTCGGCAATTATTTGTTATTTAACTCTTACAGCCACACCTAAGTCTCATAAGGTGGTACCACTGTTTATTACAACTTAAGGCACCACTTTTAAATATAACCCTTCATATCAAGCCATCGTTTATAAAAAATTAATAATATTTTTAAACCTATTTAACTTTATTTTTTATCAATCATATTATTTTGAATCCATAATTCTTTTCTTAAATCTTGAGATAGTGGTGTGGCTGCAAGGGTTTATTATTATTATTATTATCATTATTTTATTTTATTTTTATTTTTTTTATATTATGATTCTTTTTTTAGGTAAAAACTATTTGAGAGAGAAAGAGACGAATTTTTTAAATTTTTTAAAAATTTTATATTAAGAATATTAAAAAAATTATATTTCTACAGCGTTTATGAGCTGTAGTTAAAAGGAGATTTCTCACAGAAAATACAGAGATATAGGAAAGTAGAAACCTCAGCATTATGGGGTTGATTATTCCAATTTCTCCGTATTAAACATTATAAATGCAATAAAAATACAATTTTTCAACATCTTCCCTCAACGGGAACTTTAACATACAAAGCCTCTCGTAGACTAACCGCTCAATATAATAAAGTAGACGGCTGCTCCTCGAAATACGAAAAACAAATTAATTTAAATAACCATCAGATCCGAAAAGACTTATTCTTGTTATTTGTTACATACTTAAATAAAAACAAACAATATTTTATATATAAGTTTTTTACAATAGGTTCTAATTTAATAATCGCGAATTCACACTGGGACAAAAATAAGTCTAAATTTAAACATAAAAAAAAATTCTGGATCAACTTCATACAAAAAGCGACCTTTCGGACTTAAACTCATTATTTTCCTCCGTCCGGAAACACCCCAGACGCCTTATCGCGAGCACTACCTCAAAAGCCTTAAGGCATTTTAGAAACGAAGGGCATTGATAGATTATTATGCATGGGAATAAAAAACTAAAAAGAAAAAACAAAAAAAAAAAAAAACAAAAAAAAAAAAAAACAAAAAAAAAACAGCCAACACGAGTGGAATTTTATTTTTCACCCCCTTTTTTTTTCTCTCTTTCTTATTTCTTTCTCCCTTTTATCAAAAAAAAAAAAAAAAAAAATGAATATAAAGCTTTTTTTAGGTTACGGACATTTGGCGCTCGTCTATTATAGTTTTAATAGTTGTTAAATGAAAATAAAGGAAAAACCAATTTTTATTTATTTATTTTTTTTTTTAGGTTGTAGTTTAGGCCCGGCCATTTCACTTATAATTTTCAGTGCCTTACAGGAGGTAATATTACAGGGCATTTTTTTTTCTCTTTTTCCGCGGGCCATTTATTAAAGTTGAAATAAAAAATAGTATAAAATTAAAAAATTTATTTGGTAATCTTAAGGTCATTCTGCAATAGGTTTAAAATTTTATGTTTCTAAGAAAAAACCGGCTAGCAATGAAAAAACAAAAAAGAAAAAACCCGAGTTTTTCATTTTTATCCGTTAAGAGACTAAAAACTGATGTATCTCGAACTGAGAATCCCCCTCCAGACAGACAGGACATTTAGGGCGATAGCGGAGGCTAACAGGTTTTTTTAGTTCTCTCCTTTTGTGTTAATCGAAGGTTTTGTTGTGGAAAAAATAATTAAAAATAGGAGAGTTATGTTATAAAAAAGATAATCAGTTTTTGAAATGATTTTACTGACGGCTGAGCCGAGGCAAATGCCCGAATTGTGAAGTCTATGCAAGCATTGCAGTCTCCTTTTTCTACCATGGAAAAAATAAATTATTCTAGTTATATTGCTGTTTTTTATTTATATTTCCACATCTATTTCATAGTTCCGACATTCTGCTCTCGACAAGAATTCAAGGGAAATAGAGGCAGCTGAGATTCAAGAGATTAAGTAATTTTCTTACTTAATTAAAATTTTTAATTTTTATTTTAATTTAGTAAATTATTATTTTTTTTAGGTACTATTGAGTGTGTATGCATTGAAATCAAAGTAGGGCAAATAGTAATCGATTACAGATCACTGATTAATAATCGATTACAATATGTGTACTTGATGATTAAAGTAATTGATTACTTTGAACCGGGATTGCAAGATTACAAAAATTAATCATTACTTTTTTTCCACATAAAAGATTAAGATTCGCTCATATGGTGTTAATGATTACTTTTAATCATTAATCACAAAATAAAATTAATGATTACTTGTAATTTAGTAATCACACCATGATTAATTAATGATTTAAAAAATGATTACTTAAATAAAAGTAGGTAAAAATTTTAGTCACGAAAAAAGCAATCATTGAGTAATCTAATAGTCTTAGAGCGTTTCAAGCCAGGAAAAAGTAATCGAAGTAATCATTGAGTTTGGAGTTAAAACACTCTCGGAGTGATAGATCAGTCAATGATTACTTCATGATCACTTTTTCTCGGTTTAAAACGCAATGATTACTTTTTTCTATGCAATATGCATTGCTGAACGCTATGTAATTGATTACAAATTTAATCATAATTACCTGTAATCATGTAAGTGATTATTTAAAAAATCAGGATTTTTTTTAAAAGTCTGATTACAATAATCAAAATGTAATCGGTTACAAAAAGTAATCGATTAAGCCCTACTTCAATTGAAATCTCCACAATGTTGAATGGGTGATTCATTTATTTATTTTAAGGATGTCCGATCTGTAATGGATACTACTAATTTTTCAGGACAATTATTGTGAATTATGTGTACATCATCTATTTACATAATGTACAAACTGCATTTATTTACACTTTGGTGCTGTCGAGAGTAAATTGCAGGTAAGTTCTTGTTCACCTTAAAAAATCTGCAACTCAACATAGGAAAGTGGTCGAAAACTTTTGCCATAATGCATCTATAAAGGAGAGGTTGAAAACTTTTCGTTAGGCATAATACATTTGAACATGAAGGAAACTTTCTACAGAACTTGACGTTTTGCCAGTAGACAGATTCTGATGCTTTGGTATGCTGTGCCTCAACCTAAAAAATAGACACAGTCAAAGAGCTGGGTTATTTTCCTCCTATAAAATGAAATTATGGCGAAACAACACCTTGAAACAAGACAGCTCACCATAAATATAAGTAATGCATTTCGCGGAAAAGACAGAGAGGATTAGCGTAGTCCTCTTAGAAAAAAGAAGTAACACCCTAGTGTTTTTAAACTAAGTAACACCCTAGTGTTTTTAAACTAAGTAACACCCTAGTGTTTTTAAACTAGCTTTTCTTGAGAGAGGAAAAAAATTAACCCCCTCGATTTATCAAACAAACTTTCCATGAGAGAAGCATCTTCTCTTTGGCTTTTTCTAGTTAATGTCAAAATGTACTATGGTGAACAGTCTTGTTTCAAGGTTTTGTCATTTGCCGTAGTCCCACCATGACGAAAACTCGCCTACTCTTTAGCTGTCTCTATTAACTCCTTAGAATCTGTTAAAGAAATGTATAAATCCTGTCTCTATTAAAGAATTTATTGTTTTACACTCATGTAGGGTTCTTGGGGAAGGGTTAAATTGATTATGGATCGATACAGATCTTAACTTAGTCTGTGGTTCCGGCCGTCCGTCCGAAACACTTCCAAACGAAACTCCCAACAATCCTGTTGAAAATAGCGTTTCTCTGTCAAAAAGCCGAGGAAAACTCTTGAAAATCCTGTGTTCCAGTGGAAATGAGAATAACTTATTAACAAAGCATTTTGCTCCAAAGTTTCCCAATTCCGTGAGCCTTTCCAAAACAATCTTTAAAAATCTTAAATGGCGGTTCAATCTTATTCTTTCAATGCTGTAAATGTCAAAGGTAGTCGACTGATTTGGCAGGCTGTGGGTGCAATCACCTTCCAGAATGTAAAGCAATTAACAGAAATCCAGAGCAACAAATTTATTTAATGAATAAAAACAATATTATATACAGGAAAATCCATAAAAAAAAAATATACTTATTATTATTAAGTACATAAAACGATAAACTTCAGGACAACCTGTTTATTTATTTATTTATTTGTAGTTTTATGACTAGGCTGTAATTTAATAAAAGCTTCTGTTTTATTATATTTTTTTGATCCCATTTTTTCCCCACAGCCCTAACAGAAGTAGAGTACAAGAAATTGGATTTTGAAGGAAGGCAGTTGTTTTACTTTATGATTTAAAAAGATTCTTAAACAACAGGTTCACTAACATTTATTTACATTCATATTTTGGAATGAAATAAAAGATTGATGATATAAAAAGGCACTGGATTGAATTCTTGGCCCAAAAGCAAAACCAAAATTGGGGCAGAGTGTGGGGGAAGGGCAGACAATACCCCACCTCTAAATATTTTACTAAGAAATTAAAAATTAAGGTCGTTAAAATTTTTTATCTTTCATCTAAATGCTTTTAAATAATTATAGAATTAAGCCAATCAGTCAGCACCTAAACTTAGTTTTTTTTAGTACATACAAATTATTCCCCTTGAAATATATACATTTATAATTTGGCTAAATTGAAACCTAGGCTGTTGGCTACTCAAGGATTGAGATGGCGGCGAAACCAATGAGCGCTACATCGCTGGGTGTTTCATTAGGAGCGATGCCGGAATTCTGAAATAAATAAATAAATAAATAATAATAAATCTCTTAAGGGATAGAGACACAGTGAAAAGATAGAAATGATTGTGATAGAGGGAATAGATCACATGACAAGGCTTTTCAAACCGATCAAGCCTTTATCACGGTCATTTCTTCTTAAATTATTGGTTGAAAATTTGATATTAAAATTCATTTTATTTATCTATAGGATATTCCCTACATAAAAGGAGCGTTCATTTTTACAGAACGGAGAGAAATTATATAATGAGAATGACATTCATAAAGCATGAAGAAAAAGAAATAAAAATAGATCTACTTTAAAAAGAAAAAAATTTCACTAAATTTTTTTGGTACTTGAGGGTTTACAATGCCAGAACAATGCTTTCACGTGTTTTTAGTTTCCACGTTTTTTCAAAAACTCATCTTTCCATCATTCGAAAATAGTGGTTCCCAAAGTTAAGGAAGTTTTGGCCGTTTCAAAGGGAAATTTTGCGTTTTGGACGTTCTGCGCAATCGAAAAACAGTTTTGAGATTTGTAATCTACCCTCAAAATTAAGGGGGAGGGGGTTGTAATTTAATTTTTTTGTAGCGCTGCCAAACAAAAAATTCAGAAACTAGACCCAAAATGCAATAAAAATTAATGAAAATAAATAAATGAGTGGATAATTTCAAGGAAAACGACAATAAAATTCAAGGAACTTACAAGTTGAAATGTGACTGTTGTTTTATCTTGGGATTCAATGAGCTTTTGTAGATTTGCAGCAATGACAACCATGTCGCGGGGGTCAACAAGTCCAGCGCCAACCATTTCTGCAGCGATACCTTCTGCGGAATCTTTGCCGATTGCAAACTCAAAGCGAATATCGTTTAACTCTCTTTTCGCGTTCCTTAAAAAGAAACAAATACATTGCTTTTTACACAACATTAAAACGTTTCACTTACAAATCAGTACAGAGAACAATATTACAGCATAGATTAGGAACTCTAAATATGATATATTAGTAGTGAAAGAAAAGAAAAAAAAAAAAAAAAAAAAAAAAAATTGACGGGTTTTGATTGTAATGAGTGGGAAGGACCAGCCTGTCATACGCATATGAAACCTCCAAAACATTTCAAAAGCTCAATAAATAAATACAAGGACGTTTTGGCATCTTTCCTTTCACTTGCACACTTGGCGAGGACAGGCAATAAAAGAGCAAAAGGGTGTTGGTATTCTATGAATATTTGAAAGGCGGAGGATGAATTAATTAATAAGAAAGGACCAACCTCATTCTTAAGACGAGATTTAAAGGCGAGCCATCAGATTCAGTCAAATCCTTTTCACTTCCAGACGATCCTTCTTCGATGTTATTCATTGGCTTTTCCATGCCCTCTTCGTCGCTTGATAGTCCACCTTCTTCTTCTGACGACCAGACCCATTCACCAGTGACAGTTCGATGAAGTCGACCTGAAGTCCCTGGCTGGCGCTTTGCCGCTTTTTGAACCCTTGTTTCTAAACTAGGGCCTATGGCGACTAAAGTTTGCTGTAGGTATTTCCTGTCTTTCGCCTTTTTGAAAAACGGATGTTTTAAAAGTTCAGTCGCAGTAGGCCTTTTAGCGGGATCCTTTTGCAAACAGTCGATGATCATACGGCGAAACGTTTTACCATACGCACGGTACTGGTCTTTCTCCTCAGCGCCTGTGTCAAGAGACGGCGGTTCGTTTTGAAGCGTCAACATTAGAACTTTCATCGGGGGGTACTTGTGATATGGCGCGGTTCCAGTTGCCATTTCAATAGCTGTTATCCCAAATGACCAAATGTCTGCTTTAAAATCATAGCCGTGGTCCTGCTCCATCACTTCCGGTGCCATCCAACAAGGTGTACCGACGAAGGTATGACGCACTTTTTGGCGAGACAAATCCCGACCTGTCGCCAGCCAAGCACTTACTCCGAAATCGGCAATTTGAACAGTTCCATCTTCACCCAAAAGTATATTTCCAGCTTTAATATCCCTAGAGACAAAAAATAAATAAATATAAAATATTTCCAGCTTTAATATCCCTAAAACAGACTCATACTCCTAATTTAAGTAACACTGATTGCCAAATTTTTAACATAAGTACGAAAACATCATATATTACAAATGAAAATAACTTCTTTGAAGTAGTTGAGAACAAAGTCTCTATGCTACTTTGATAAGTTGGCCTAAGGTCAAAGGCATGCCAAGAAGTTCAGTAATAGACCGAAGACATGCTCAGGCAGAGTAGAACCAGGGTCCACATTATGGTGGGTCTGCATTCTGCTGACTGGACACAATAACCTCCATAAACACGTTAAAAGGTTGGAAGTGGCAGATGACAGGCACTTCCCGCTTCTGCTTGGAATATTTATTTTTAAAAAATTACCTGTGAATTTGACCATTGCTGTGGAAATACTCAAGTCCTTTGAGAACTTCTTTGAGGACCGTGGCGATGGTCGATTCGTCAAAAACTCCGTGTCGGCAGTTGGCAGCTCGCATTTTATGTTTGATGATATCCAAGAGGGACCCACCTTCAAGAAGACGAAGGACGAGCCATAGTTCTTCCCGAACGACAAAACTCGTATAATATGTGACAACATTTTCGTGATTGCATGACGACATCGCCTGGATCTCTTTCTGCCCAATTCAGAATCAGGTCGTACCCAGAAACAAAAACAAAACAAAAAAGCCTTTTTTAAATTAATAAGAAGGTGATATGTACCTACGCTAAACAGTCACATCTAGCGTGGAAATAAACGGTTAATTATTACAGGTACTTTTCCCCAACTTAAAAGAATTAGTATAAGCATAAATTAACAAACGTGAATTGTGTTTACACGATTTTCCCTAAAAATTTTTCGAAGCTATTCAACCAGTTAGGAAGAATCGCACAGATCTGACAGATCTGAAATCCGTAAGCCTCAGCATACAGAAAAAAGCCATTGCACTGGACAATTCAAAGCCGTTTTCGTGACTCACCAAAACTACGGTCGGTTTCCTACCCTGAGATGGTAACTCAACCTGAATGTTTACAATAAAATTAAATCCAAGCACTCAGAAAAGAAAGACGATTTAACTTAATAGGTGGTAGGCGGGATTTTTTTTTTCTTTCAAAGGTAGACCTTTGACGCAAGGTTACTTGTTAATTTATAGAACTTTCAATAAATAAATCGAATGCTCACCAATAGTTCGTCCATACTCGTATTCCACTTTTCGAGGTTGATCCTTTTGATGGCACATTTTTCTTCTCGCGGTTTGCAAAATGCCCCGTGAACTACCGCGGTCGCTCCAACACCTTAAAAATTACATTATAAAACTATTAGAATATGAAAATATAAGTTTTTATTACCGATAACTTCACGGAGTTCATAATCGTCTTTGGTGTTGGGCCACGGTACGTGCGCGGCCATTTTCGACTGACTGGAACGGACGAAGAGGAGCGGATCCGCACGAAGATGTCCCGAAAAAATATGGAGGGGCCGCCTCTCGAATCCTGGAAGGGCCTCTTCCGATGATCGACGCCTGTAAATACCGAGAGGGGCTTCCTCGATATCTACTCTATGAAAATGTAAAATTTTTTATAAAGTATACAAAATTTGACTGGGCTTTACATCTGATATAATTTTATGTTGGTAATACAAAACTGATTAATTACTTAATTCAACACTTGGGAACTTCCTGAAACAGAAGTTATTGTGACACTCTCCATGTCAAGGACAAAGAGAAGGAACATACTTAATATATCATATGTGTAATAGGGGGAAGTATAACGGAGGGGAAGTATTAAGGAGGGGGAAGAATAAAGTAGGGGAAAGTGTTAAGGAGGGGAAGTATAATTTCAAGTATTTTTAACTTCCTTATAGATGTTATTGTTTTATCCTCCATGTCGGGTTTTTGGGGAAGGATCTTCCAGGCCCCGGAGAGTCAAACCGATTATGAATCGATACCGATCTCAACTTTGCCTGTGGTTCCGGCCGGCCGTAGCATTTTTTCTGGAACACTTTACGGCCACAATTTTCACTCGATTTTTACGAAATTTTCACTCCATTTTCCTCAATCGATGATCCTGAAAGTAACTTGAGCGATTTTTGCATTTCGAAAAAATGGCGGAGATAAGATATGCACATTTGAAATTTTGAAAAGTGCGCTACGGCCGAACAGTTGGTCTGATTTTCACCAAATTAAAAAAAAAAATAAATAAATATCAATGTCAATCCCTTTTAGGAGCATTTTATTGACATTAGGCTTTACGTCCAACTACCTAATTTTAAGGTGTCGTGGACGGCGCGTGTTTCCATTGATATTTACATTTTTCGAGATAAAAATCCCGGGCCCCCCAGAGAATTAGAACCCATGTAAGGATTGTAATTTCTGCACCGGAGTCTTTCACGCTACACACCGAGCTACCGAGGGCCCATTTTCACCAAATTTTCACCACTACTCCGTACATTCGTACGAATTTTTGGAGTAAAAAATAGTTTACATTTTAATTTTTATTGCGTGGGTATTCCGCAAGGGGGGTGACTTTACGATCAAATAATTAACCAATCATGGAGGAAGAATAACAGTGATAATCGGGTATCTCACGACGCGTTTCGGCTTAAAAAGCCTCTTCAGGTGAGCTATTCCCTTTATCACAATCATTTCTATCTTTTCTCTGTGCTTCTATCTCCGAAAAACATAGGAAGCCGGAAACTCTCGTCTCCTTGAAGTTCACCGCCGCCACCGTTCTCCAAGAGATTGGGTATCTCCTCTTTCCACAACTCCCACTAACACAACTATAAAGTACTGGTTTGGACGTAAAACGTAGGAGGAAGTATTTGGGAGGGGGAAGTATAATGGAGGGGGAAGTATAAGGGAACGAAAGTATAACGAAGGGAGGGAAAGTATAAATGAGGGGGAAGTATAAAAGAGGGAAAGAATAAGAGAGGGGTATGTTTTTTTCCCTAAAATTTTCCGTTTTTTTTTTGAAAAATTTTCTAAGCTTTTTTTTTTTTTTTTTTTTTTTTTTTTTTTTTTTTTTTTTTTTTTTTTTTTTTTTTTTTTTTTTTTTTGGTTTTTTTTTCTAAATTATTATTATTATTTTTTGAAATGATGGGCTCTTTGGCCTAGGGATGTGCCTCTAGTAATGGGTAGAGAATGAAATTTCTCCCTACTAAAAAAAAAGTACTGGTTTGAAGAGCTTCCAACGAAAACTTCCTTAAAGAGAAGTATCTATATAGGAGGGGGAAGTATAACGGAGGGGACGTAAAACGTAGTGGGAAGTATATGGGAGGGGAAGTATAACGGAGGGGGAAGTATATGGGAGGGGGAAGTATAAAGGAAGGGGATTTAGTAGGAAGGGAAAGTATAAAGGACAATTTCGCAAGTTTGTTTTTGCGAAAAATTTTCCGGGTTTTTTTTTTTTTTTTTTTTTTTTTTTTTTTGAAAAATTTTCTAAGTTTTTTTTTTCAAAAAATTGTCTATGTTTTAACATTTTTTTTCGAAAAATTTTCTAAGTTTTTTGTCCAAAAAAAAATTTTTTTTCGAAAGATTTTCCGGGTTTTCCTTTTTTTTTTCGAAAAATTTTCCGGGTTTTCCTTTTTTTTTTTTTTTTTTTTTTTTTTTCCGAAAAATTTTTTAAGTTCTTTTTTTCGAAAAATTTTCTAAGTTTTTTGTCAAAAAAAAATTTTTTTCGAAAAATTTTCCGGGTTTTTCTTTCTTTTTTACTTCTTTTTTTTTTTTTTTTTTTTTTTTTTTTTTTTTTTTCGAAAAAGTTTCTAAGTTCTTTTTTTCGAAAAATTTTATAAGTCTCAAGGTAGAAATAATGGGCTCTTTGGCCTAGGGATGTGCCTCTCGTAAAGGGTAGAAGTACGAAATTTCTCCCTACTAATAAAAATAGTAATTAAAAAGTGGCAATTTTTTTGCACCAAAAATTCTTAAAAAATATAAGGAGTAATTGGTGAAAATTTGGGGAAAATCGGATTAACGGTTCGGCCGCAGCGAATTTTTTAAAATTTCAAACAGACATATCTCCGCCATTTTTTCGAAATTCAAAAATCGCCCTCGTCATATTCTTCTTCACCGGCTAAAGAAATTTGTGTAAAAATTTGGTGAAAATCGGATGAAAACTGTGGCCGTAAAGTGTTCCGGAAAAAATGCTACGGAGTGCCGGACGGCGTGCCGGACGGCCGGCCGGCCGGCCGGAACCACAGACAAAGTTGAGAT
Source organism: Orius insidiosus (assembly GCA_014119065.1). Lineage (NCBI taxonomy): Eukaryota > Metazoa > Arthropoda > Insecta > Hemiptera > Anthocoridae > Orius > Orius insidiosus. Next base: position 17,894 of record JACGAQ010002450.1, read on the forward strand.
CGGTAAAGATCAATATTCGATTTTACCCTCCGGACCCCGGAAGACCCCTCCCCAAAACCCGACATGGAGGGTATCACAATAACTTCTTTAAGGAAGTTAAAATAATAATTAAAAGTGGCAGTGCTTTTATACCAAAAATTCTTAAAAATTTTAGGAGTAGTTGGTGAAAATTTGGTGAAAATCGGACCAACGCGAATTTTTTAAAATTTCAAACAGACATGTCTCCGCCATTTTTCTGAAATTCAAAAATCGCCCCCGTTACATTCTTCTTCACCGGCTAAAGAAATTTGTGTGAAAATTTGGTGAAAATCGGATGAAAATTGTGGCCGTAAAGTGTTCCGGAAAAAAATGCTATGGCCGGCCGGCCGGAACCACAGACAAAGTTGAGATCGGTGAAGATCAATATTCGATTTTACCCTCATGGGTCTGGAAGACCCTTCCCCAAAAACCCGACGTGGACGTAGTAAAAGACGATGAAGTAGGAGTTGTTGTAATAGGAGTTGTGGAAAGAGGATGCTACGAAAAGATTGATCCACTCACCACCTCATTACATATTCGTTTTTAATTTTTATGAGAGGTTTGCTGTCATGGCATTGCTCTACATTAACATTTTAATTTTTATTGCGTGTGAAAACAAGGGAAGGGGGTGATTTTACTATTAAATTGTTTGATAGTAAATTTTTTTTAAAGAAAAATATTTTTGTAGGGAGAAATTTGATACTTAAAATTGGGCAAAAGGTCCACTATTAACTTACTTAAAGAAGTTATTGTTTTTCTACATTTAAACACAACAATTTGGAAAGATTGTTTATTTATTTATTTATTCACATAACGCTTACAGGCGGACCCAAATAGCGTGTTAACAACAATAGATATACATATATACAAAATCATGATTAAAATATGTATAAAATAACAAACATTTAAAAAATATTATATATAAAAATATTAAAATAAATATAAAAAAATAAATGAATTTGTGTATAACATGTGAAATAAATAAGCCCACCCATAAACAATTAAATAATAACCTACAATAACACAGACGAATCAATTTTCAATTTACGAATAGAGGACTTGAATTGAGACAAGTTACAATTAAAGTAGTCAACATTACGATTAATGACTTTATTCGAAATATCTAAAAAGCCCGAGAACGTAAGTGAACGACCGTAGTCCGTTCTATGAAACGGGATAGCAAAACAAAACTCCGGACGCCGAAAAGACCTCTGAGGAACACTAAACCCTACGAGTGCCAATAATTCTGGACAATCCAATTCACCTTTCAAGAGCTTATAGAGAAAACAAGATCCCAAGTATACAATTCTTTGAAAAGGCGACATTAGTTGAAAATGACAGAGCCATTCATCAATGGATTTTGAGTCGTAACAATTTTTCCCAATATAACATAAATGACGAATCGCAGAACGTTGGATCCTAGATAATTCATCATAGTTACATTTACGATACGGTTTCCAAACTAAAATGGCATAGTCCACCTTGCTATTGACATAGGCAAAGTATAACGATCTTACAACTTTAATATTTTAAAATCGTTGGTTGCTCTCCTTATGAATCCAACCATACGATACGACCTGGAAATCACATCCTGGAAATGATCTGAAAACAACCCATTTTCACTAAAGATGACTCCAAGATCCCTTACAGACGATACACGAGAAATAGATATTCCACCACATTCGTATCCAAAGAAAGTGGGGAAGGCCTTACGATGAAAGCTTATAATGCTACACTTGGGAATTTCAATTTTTAAGCCATTCACACAACACCATTCAGAAAAACGACGAAGATCTTCATTAAGAGCAACACAGTCACTAATAGAATTAATTTGACAAAAGAGTTTCACATCGTCGGCAAAAGCCAAAGAACGAGAATGCAAACTAGAAAACAAGTCATCAAAGTACAAAAGAAATAACAACGGTCCAATGTGGGAACCTTGCGGAACACCTGAGGATATAACAAATTCATTGGAATAAGAACCACGAAAGGAAACAACACCAGTTCTATTTTTTAGGTAAGACTGTAGCCAAATTAGCAACGTATGATGGAAACCAATGTGCTTTAATTTAAATAAAAGACGGTTGTGATCGACAGAGTCAAATGCCTTGCTGATATCGGTATAGATCACATCAACCTGACTGCCTTGTTCAATTTTATTGATCATGTACTCCCTGAGAAGTAACAAATTGGTTGTGGTTGACCTGCCAGCAACAAACCCATGTTGGCTATCACAGAAATAGTTTTTTAGATGACTAGAAATATTTTCAGTAATGATAGATTCGAATAACTTTGGAATGCTAGATAGCTTAGAAATTGGACGGTAATTAGTAACAATAGATTTATCACCCTTTTTATGAACAGGTACAATGTGACTTTTTTTCCATATATCAGGTTGAGAAAAAGATGGAAAAAACTAAAAAAAAACCAAAATGGAAAAATTACTTAGAAAATTTTTTGGAAAAAAAAAACTTACAAAAAATTGAAAATTGAAAAAAAATTCCGATAGAAAGATTTATTTGGAACAATTTTCTGGCGCTTATTTAATTAATTTATTTTAGGATCGTACATAATCGAGGCTTTTCTCTGCGGGGTCTGGAAGACCCTTTTCCAGAGACCGACCATGGAGGGTGTCACAATATCTTCTCTTTGAGGAAGTTAAAAACAAAATGTTCACAGCAATATTCACTTTCCTCCCAACCACCAGTACTGCGATGTACAGAACCACAGAAAGAAGAGAGAAAGAGCAGCCGGTCTCCCGTTTTCAAAGCACCCCGTGGCGGCATTGCGAAATACTTTTTAATCGGAATAGATAGCTCTTATATTTTGGAGGATGCTAACAAAATCAATTGACCCTCCGGGGTCTGGAAGACCCTTCCCCAAAAGCCCGACGAGTGAGAGCACAACAATAAGTTTTATTTTTCTGTATTTAGTTTTTTATTTATTTTATTGAACGATGAGACAACAAACATTTAAGACTTGTATCTAATACAAACACCAACAACAAACTTTGATACCATAAAATGTCCACACCAAGTGAGCGAGCGGGGAATATCAAAAACTCCTCCGGTTAAATCCTTTATTTTAATTTAATCATTTATCCTTTACTTTAATTTCCCATTTTTTCCCAAAAAACTTTCTTAGTTTTAATTCCTTAAATAAGTAAGTGTTTTACACTCCATGTCGGGTTTTGGGGAAGTGTCTACCAGACCCAGTACGGTCAATTCGATTACAATACCATAAGCATTTATCGGCCGGCCGTAGCATTGCTTCCGGAACACTTCGCGGTCACAGTTTTTAATCGATTTTCTCTAAATTTCACACAATCTTCCTATATAGGTGAACAAGAGAGTAACGAGAACGATTTTTGAATTTCGAAAAAATGGCGGAGATATATCTGTTTGAAATTTTAAAAAATTCGCTGCGGCCGAACCGTTGGTCTGATATTCACCAAATTTTCACCAAATACTCCTTATATTTTAAAAAAATACTTGATAGACAAATTTTTTGAAAAAAAAAAAAAAAATCGAAAAAAAGGAAATGTTTTGAAAAAGTACTGGTCTGAAGGGCTTCCAACAAAAACTTCCTTAAAGAGAAGTAACAATATAGGAGGGGGAAGTATATTGGAGGAAAAGTATAACGGAAAGGGAAGTATATGGGAGGGGAAGTATAACAGAGGGGGAAGTATAACGGAGGGGGAAGTATAAGGGAACGAAAATACATATAAAGGAGGGAAAGAATAAGGGAGGGGGAAGTTTTTTTTTTCGACAAATTTTCCGGGTTTAGTATATGTATGTACGTATGTGGTAATGGGTAATGGGTGGTAATTTCTCCCTACTAAAAAAAATGATAAAAAAATGGCAATTTTTTTACACTAAAAATTCTTAAAAAATATAAGGAGTAATTGGTGAAAATTAGGTGAAAATCGGACCAACGGTTCGGCCTCAGCGAATTTTTTAAAATTTCAAACAGTCATATCTCCGCCATTTTTTCGAAATTCAAAAATCGCCCTCTTTACATTCTTCTTCACCGGCTAAAGAAATTTGGGTGAAAATTTGGTGAAAATCGGATGAAAACTGTGGCCGTAAAGTGTTCCGGAAAAAATGCTACGGACAGCCGGAACCACAGACAAAGTTGAGATCGGTGTAGATCCATATTCGAATTTATCCTACGGGGTCTGGAAGACCCCTACCCAAAAACCCGAAGTGGATGGTATCACAATAACTTCTTTAAGGAAGTTAATTTTTTTACACCGAAAATTCGTAAAACATATGAGGAGTATATGGTGAATACTTGGTGAAAATCGGACCAACGATTCGGCCGCAGCGCAGTTTTTAAAATTTCAAACGTGCATATATCTCCGCCACTTTTTCGAAATTCAATAATCGCAGTAGATAATTTCTTGTTCAACTATTTATTAAGATTGTGTGGGAGAAAATCGGTTCAAAACTGTGAACGCGAAGTGTTCCAGAAAAGATGCTAAGGCCAGCGGAACCACAGACTAAGTTGAGATCGGTATAGATCTATAATCGAATGAGCCTACGGGGTCTGGAAGACCCTTTCCGAAAAACCCGACGTGGAGGGTATCACAATAACTTTTTTAAGTAAGTTAAAAAAGTACGTATTTCAACTTCGAAAAAAGCTCTTAACATTTTTCAAAGTGACTACGATATGAAGATCCTGTGAAACTTATGAGAAAATCGTATGAAAATTGCGGCCTTGAAGTGTTTGGAAAAACGACCGGCAGAATGGAGACAAACCGTTTCCATATACCGTGACATAAAGGGTGTCACAATAATTCTCTTAGAGGAATTTGAAGATAAAATTAAACTTTCTAACCTTAATTTGTGTCTTTTAAGAGTTCCAAGTAATCTTGTTCTTTCTTGAAAGATGATCCTACGGTCGCCATCACCACCTTGATCGCTAAAATAAAAAAACCCGGAGGGTAAAACAATAAACAGTTTATTAAATTGCCCAAAATTGAAACGAAGGTTTATTTTGACAAGTTTTATAGATAGCTGTTGTCTAGGCATAACTATCGAGGCAATTTAACACGAGTCCTCTATTTAAATGGGGCAGGAAACCGACAATTTTACTTTCAAGACACATAACATTAGTAAGGTATATCATCTTTTGCTTGGCGGGGTGTTTTTTTGCACGGAGTGTTGACTTCCTTAATATTTGTGATAGTGTACACGTGTGGCAGTTCGCCATAATGCATTTAACCATAAAATAGCAGAAATCTCGAGTTACCGTTCAACATAAAAAATCTGTAACTTAACAAAAAAAATAGTTGAAAACGTTCACCATAATGCATTTAAACATAATATGTACTTCTCACCATAAAGTAGAGATTTAACACTTGTCGTTCCGATATAAAATTTGTCGTTTCAACAAACCGCAGTTGAACATAAAGGAAACTTTTATTTGTAAGAACTTGACGTTTCGCCATAAAACTGTTTCAGTCGTTTGGGCTTAGTACATCTCACCATAAACTAGGGACAGCCAAAGAGCCTATTTTCGCCGTTTAAAATGCGATTATGGCGGAACGACAAAAACCTTAAAACTCCATAGTTCACCATAATCCGTACATCCTCACGAGAGGAAAAAAATTAACCCCCTTGTGTCATAAAACGAGCTGATCCCATTGGCTGCCTGCTTGCTTTTCCTAGATTACCGTGAGATGCTTTATGTTGAATTGCATTATGGTGAACTGTCAAGTTTTAAGGTTTTTGTCTTTTCGCCATAATTGCGCTTTAAACGGCGAAAATAGGCTTGCTCATTGGCTGTCCCAGGCTTATGGTGAGATGTATTATGGCCAAACGACAGAAACAGTTTTATGGCGAAACAACATGTTTAAAGCGAACCGTTGTGGCAACGTACTTTTTTTATAAAATTTGCATTTATTGAAAAAGTCGTTTATGGCGAAACGCTTTATGTTGAAATGCATTATGCACAAAATTTTTGCGCTTTCGAGAGCTTATGTTCAATTGCACTATGCCGAAATGCATTATGGTGGACTACAGATTTTTTATGTCGAAATGCACATTTTTTATGTTCAACTGCTTTAGCGTGAAATGTGTTATGTTGAACGGTGTTCTCTCGCAAGAAGCAAGGATCTTGGCTACACCAAATAAGAAAAAGTTACCCCCCCCCCCCCCCATGATGTGCAGAATGAAGAGAAATCGTCGCGTTAGTTCTAACACCGACTATCTCATTTTTTATGAATTTTGAGTTTAGCATTGTTTCTGACGGTAAATTTTGTGGTGAATCGAATTCCGTTGGTAATTTAACCCTATTACCAACAGAAAACGAGTAGTTCACGATTTATCCAAAAGGTGACGCATTGATACCAATGAGAAATTAATCAGTATTTTTACTCTCCTGAAAACCTTGGAAAAATAAGATAGACGGTGTTAAAACTAACGCGACGAAATGAAACACGCGTGCTCCCGTTTTCAGAGCTCCCCTTGGCGTCGTCGCCAAATACTTTTTATTAGGGATAATACTTTCTTAAACTTCAACAAGCATGGAGGGCCATTCTTAATTTTTGTTTTAAGTTAGACATGCATTTTTATCATTAATTAAATATAGCTTTACGTACTTTTTGTCGGTGAAAGCCATTATTTTTATCCCCTCAAACCCAATTGAGAAAATAAGGGCCGAGGGAAAATAGTTCTTAAATTTTTTAGTCGAGCAGTTTTTAGATGGGCGAAAGGAAATTGACTGTCCCACACTGTTCTTCCCCTTCTCAAACTTTTACCCTTTAATTGACCTCAGTTTAAATCACTTAAGTGCCACGTGGGTTTCTTGATTGCGAGTGGAGAAAATTTAAAACCATAACTCAGGTGAACCAACTAAGTAAAGTAAGTATACTTAGTTGCAGCCCCTGATATCCGTCACCAATGTAAATAAGGGGGATGTAAATAAAGCGATGTAAATGACAATAACTTCTTTAAGAAATAAAATAAAGTAACTAGTCTGGAGCAGGCCCCGACGGGAAGTTCCAAAAAGAGAAGATTTTGTTGGTTATTTTAACGGTGGCGGGTGGTGGTTGGGGGTGGGACTTGGAAGATTTCAGGACACCGATGGATGTCAAACGAAGTTTTTCAGGATTGCCAACGTTCAGAGAAATCCCAGACGACATGGCGGTCGGCAAATAGGTGCTCTGTGAGCCGAAATGGGATCAGGAGTTTAATATCTCCATAACGGCTGGTCTGAGGATTAAAATGAATAAAGTACTTTATGTAGGGAATATATTTTCCTTTCGTTTTGCTCTTATTTAGTTTTTGTGTAGGATTAACTGTTCAGAAGTTCTAAGCGAAACAAATTACTTATGTAAAATATCTCCATAACGGCTTGTCTGAGGGTTAAAATGAATGAAGTACTTCATGTAGGGAATATAATTTCAATTCATTTTGCTTTTATTTATTTTTTGTGTAGGATCAACCGTTTAGAAGTTATGAGCGAAAAAAGATTACCTAGGTTAGATAGCTCGATACCAGTTCCTGTAACCATCCCTAACAATTTAGACGTTATGAGCGAAAAAAGATTTCCAAGGGAAATATCTCGATAACGGCTGTTCTGAGGATAAAAATGAATGGTAAACTTTATGTAGGGAATTTAATTTCCTTTCAGTTTGCTTTTATACATTTTTTGTGTAGGATTAACTGTTGAGAAGTTATGAGCGAATAAAATTACATATGTTAAATATCTACATAACGGCTGGTCTGAGGATTAAAATGAATGAAGTACTTTATGTAGGGAATATGATTTCCTTTCATTTTGCTTTTCTTTATTTTTGTGTAGGGCCCTCGGTAGCTCGGTGTGTAGCCTGAAAGACTCCGGTGCAGAAATTCTAATCCTTACACGGGTTCTAATTCTCTGGGGGGCCCGGGATTATTTATCTCCAAAATGTAAATATCAATGGAAACACGCGCCGTCCACGACACCTTAAAATTAGGTAGTTGGACGTAAAAGCCTAATGTCAATAAAATGCTCCTAAAAAGGATTGACGTTGATATTTATTTATTTTTATATTTATTTATTATTTTTTGTGTAGGATCAACTGTTTAGAAGTTATGAGCGAAAAAAGATTACCTAGGTTAGATAGCTCGATACCGGTTCTTGTAACCATCCCTAACAATTTAGACGTTATGAGCGAAAAAAGATTTCCAAGGGAAATATCTCGATAACGGCTGTTCTGAGGATAAAAATGAATAAAGTACTTTATGTAGACAATTTAATTTCCTTTCAGTTTGCCTTTATACATTTTTTGTGTAGGATTAACTGTTGAGAAGTTATGAGCGAATAAAATTACATATGTTAAATATCTCCATAACGGCTGGTCTGAGGATTAAAATGAATAAAGTACTTTATGAAGGGAATATGATTTCCTTTCATTTTGCTTTTCTTTGTTTTTTGTGTAGGATCAACTGTTTAGAAATTATGAGCGAAAATACTGGTTTGAAGAGCTTCCAACGAAAACTTCCTTAAAGAGAAGTATCTATATAGGAGGGGGAATTATAACGGAGGGGACGTAAAACGTAGTGGGAAGTATATGGCAGGGGAAGTATAACGGAGGGGGAAGTATAACGGAGGGGGATGTATAACGGAGTAGGAAGTATATGGGAGGGGAAGTATAACGGAGGGGGAAGTATAACGGAGTAGGAAGTATATGGGAGAGGAAGTATAACGGAGGGGGAAGTATAACGGAGTAGGAAGTATATGGGAGGGGAAGTATAACGGAGGGAGAAGTATAACGAACGGGGAAGTATAACCGAGGGGGGGAAGTATAAGGAAGGGGAAAGTATAACAGAGGGGGAAGTATAACGGAGGGGGAAGTATAAGGGAACGAAAGTATAAAGGAAGAGGATGTAGCAGGGGGGGTGGTTAGGGATGGTTAGGGATGGTTAGGGATATAACTTCTTTAAGAAATAAAATAAAGTAACTAGTCTGGAGCAGGCCCCGACGGGAAGTTCCAAGTATAAGGGAACGAAAGTATAAAGGAAGAGGATGTAGCAGGGAGGGGTGGTTAGGGATGGTTAGGGATGGTTAGGGATGGTTAGGGATGGACTTGAATTGAGACAAGTTACAATTAAAGTAGTCAACATTACGATTAATGACTTTATTCGAAATATCTAAAAAGCCCGAGAACGTAAGTGAACGACCGTAGTCCGTTCTATGAAACGGGATAGCAAAACAAAACTCCGGACGCCGAAAAGACCTCTGAGGAACACTAAACCCTACGAGTGCCAATAATTCTGGACAATCCAATTCACCTTTCAAGAGCTTATAGAGAAAACAAGATCCCAAGTATACAATTCTTTGAAAAGGCGACATTAGTTGAAAATGACAGAGCCATTCATCAATGGATTTTGAGTCGTAACAATTTTTCCCAATATAACATAAATGACGAATCGCAGAACGTTGGATCCTAGATAATTCATCATAGTTACATTTACGATACGGTTTCCAAACTAAAATGGCATAGTCCACCTTGCTATTGACATAGGCAAAGTATAACGATCTTACAACTTTAATATTTTTAAAATCGTTGGTTGCTCTCCTTATGAATCCAACCATACGATACGACCTGGAAATCACATCCTGGAAATGATCTGAAAACAACCCATTTTCACTAAAGATGACTCCAAGATCCCTTACAGACGATACACGAGAAATAGATATTCCACCACATTCGTATCCAAAGAAAGTGGGGAAGGCCTTACGATGAAAGCTTATAATGCTACACTTGGGAATTTCAATTTTTAAGCCATTCACACAACACCATTCAGAAAAACGACGAAGATCTTCATTAAGAGCAACACAGTCACTAATAGAATTAATTTGACAAAAGAGTTTCACATCGTCGGCAAAAGCCAAAGAACGAGAATGCAAACTAGAAAACAAGTCATCAAAGTACAAAAGAAATAACAACGGTCCAATGTGGGAACCTTGCGGAACACCTGAGGATATAACAAATTCATTGGAATAAGAACCACGAAAGGAAACAACACCAGTTCTATTTTTTAGGTAAGACTGTAGCCAAATTAGCAACGTATGATGGAAACCAATGTGCTTTAATTTAAATAAAAGACGGTTGTGATCGACAGAGTCAAATGCCTTGCTGATATCGGTATAGATCACATCAACCTGACTGCCTTGTTCAATTTTATTGATCATGTACTCCCTGAGAAGTAACAAATTGGTTGTGGTTGACCTGCCAGCAACAAACCCATGTTGGCTATCACAGAAATAGTTTTTTAGATGACTAGAAATATTTTCAGTAATGATAGATTCGAATAACTTTGGAATGCTAGATAGCTTAGAAATTGGACGGTAATTAGTAACAATAGATTTATCACCCTTTTTATGAACAGGTACAATGTGACTTTTTTTCCATATATCAGGTTGAGAAAAAGATGGAAAAAACTAAAAAAAAAACCAAAATGGAAAAATTACTTAGAAAATTTTTTGGAAAAAAAAAACTTACAAAAAATTGAAAATTGAAAAAAAAATTCCGATAGAAAGATTTATTTGGAACAATTTTCTGGCGCTTATTTAATTAATTTATTTTAGGATCGTACATAATCGAGGCTTTTCTCTGCGGGGTCTGGAAGACCCTTTTCCAGAGACCGACCATGGAGGGTGTCACAATATCTTCTCTTTGAGGAAGTTAAAAACAAAATGTTCACAGCAATATTCACTTTCCTCCCAACCACCAGTACTGCGATGTACAGAACCACAGAAAGAAGAGAGAAAGAGCAGCCGGTCTCCCGTTTTCAAAGCACCCCGTGGCGGCATTGCGAAATACTTTTTAATCGGAATAGATAGCTCTTATATTTTGGAGGATGCTAACAAAATCAATTGACCCTCCGGGGTCTGGAAGACCCTTCCCCAAAAGCCCGACGAGTGAGAGCACAACAATAAGTTTTATTTTTCTGTATTTAGTTTTTTATTTATTTTATTGAACGATGAGACAACAAACATTTAAGACTTGTATCTAATACAAACACCAACAACAAACTTTGATACCATAAAATGTCCACACCAAGTGAGCGAGCGGGGAATATCAAAAACTCCTCCGGTTAAATCCTTTTATTTTAATTTAATCATTTATCCTTTACTTTAATTTCCCATTTTTTCCCAAAAAACTTTCTTAGTTTTTAATTCCTTAAATAAGTAAGTGTTTTACACTCCATGTCGGGTTTTGGGGAAGTGTCTACCAGACCCAGTACGGTCAATTCGATTACAATACCATAAGCATTTATCGGCCGGCCGTAGCATTGCTTCCGGAACACTTCGCGGTCACAGTTTTTAATCGATTTTCTCTAAATTTCACACAATCTTCCTATATAGGTGAACAAGAGAGTAACGAGAACGATTTTTGAATTTCGAAAAAATGGCGGAGATATATCTGTTTGAAATTTTAAAAAATTCGCTGCGGCCGAACCGTTGGTCTGATATTCACCAAATTTTCACCAAATACTCCTTATATTTTAAAAAATACTTGATAGACAAATTTTTTGAAAAAAAAAAAAAATCGAAAAAAAGGAAATGTTTTGAAAAAGTACTGGTCTGAAGGGCTTCCAACAAAAACTTCCTTAAAGAGAAGTAACAATATAGGAGGGGGAAGTATATTGGAGGAAAAGTATAACGGAAAGGGAAGTATATGGGAGGGGAAGTATAACAGAGGGGGAAGTATAACGGAGGGGGAAGTATAAGGGAACGAAAATACATATAAAGGAGGGAAAGAATAAGGGAGGGGGAAGTTTTTTTTTCGACAAATTTTCCGGGTTTAGTATATGTATGTACGTATGTGGTAATGGGTAATGGGTGGTAATTTCTCCCTACTAAAAAAAATGATAAAAAAAATGGCAATTTTTTTACACTAAAAATTCTTAAAAAATATAAGGAGTAATTGGTGAAAATTAGGTGAAAATCGGACCAACGGTTCGGCCTCAGCGAATTTTTTAAAATTTCAAACAGTCATATCTCCGCCATTTTTTCGAAATTCAAAAATCGCCCTCTTTACATTCTTCTTCACCGGCTAAAGAAATTTGGGTGAAAATTTGGTGAAAATCGGATGAAAACTGTGGCCGTAAAGTGTTCCGGAAAAAATGCTACGGACAGCCGGAACCACAGACAAAGTTGAGATCGGTGTAGATCCATATTCGAATTTATCCTACGGGGTCTGGAAGACCCCTACCCAAAAACCCGAAGTGGATGGTATCACAATAACTTCTTTAAGGAAGTTAATTTTTTTACACCGAAAATTCGTAAAACATATGAGGAGTATATGGTGAATACTTGGTGAAAATCGGACCAACGATTCGGCCGCAGCGCAGTTTTTAAAATTTCAAACGTGCATATATCTCCGCCACTTTTTCGAAATTCAATAATCGCAGTAGATAATTTCTTGTTCAACTATTTATTAAGATTGTGTGGGAGAAAATCGGTTCAAAACTGTGAACGCGAAGTGTTCCAGAAAAGATGCTAAGGCCAGCGGAACCACAGACTAAGTTGAGATCGGTATAGATCTATAATCGAATGAGCCTACGGGGTCTGGAAGACCCTTTCCGAAAAACCCGACGTGGAGGGTATCACAATAACTTTTTTAAGTAAGTTAAAAAAGTACGTATTTCAACTTCGAAAAAAGCTCTTAACATTTTTCAAAGTGACTACGATATGAAGATCCTGTGAAACTTATGAGAAAATCGTATGAAAATTGCGGCCTTGAAGTGTTTGGAAAAACGACCGGCAGAATGGAGACAAACCGTTTCCATATACCGTGACATAAAGGGTGTCACAATAAATTCTCTTAGAGGAATTTGAAGATAAAATTAAACTTTCTAACCTTAATTTGTGTCTTTTAAGAGTTCCAAGTAATCTTGTTCTTTCTTGAAAGATGATCCTACGGTCGCCATCACCACCTTGATCGCTAAAATAAAAAAACCCGGAGGGTAAAACAATAAACAGTTTATTAAATTGCCCAAAATTGAAACGAAGGTTTATTTTGACAAGTTTTATAGATAGCTGTTGTCTAGGCATAACTATCGAGGCAATTTAACACGAGTCCTCTATTTAAATGGGGCAGGAAACCGACAATTTTACTTTCAAGACACATAACATTAGTAAGGTATATCATCTTTTGCTTGGCGGGGTGTTTTTTTGCACGGAGTGTTGACTTCCTTAATATTTGTGATAGTGTACACGTGTGGCAGTTCGCCATAATGCATTTAACCATAAAATAGCAGAAATCTCGAGTTACCGTTCAACATAAAAAATCTGTAACTTAACAAAAAGAAAATAGTTGAAAACGTTCACCATAATGCATTTAAACATAATATGTACTTCTCACCATAAAGTAGAGATTTAACACTTGTCGTTCCGATATAAAATTTGTCGTTTCAACAAACCGCAGTTGAACATAAAGGAAACTTTTATTTGTAAGAACTTGACGTTTCGCCATAAAACTGTTTCAGTCGTTTGGGCTTAGTACATCTCACCATAAACTAGGGACAGCCAAAGAGCCTATTTTCGCCGTTTAAAATGCGATTATGGCGGAACGACAAAAACCTTAAAACTCCATAGTTCACCATAATCCGTACATCCTCACGAGAGGAAAAAAATTAACCCCCTTGTGTCATAAAACGAGCTGATCCCATTGGCTGCCTGCTTGCTTTTCCTAGATTACCGTGAGATGCTTTATGTTGAATTGCATTATGGTGAACTGTCAAGTTTTAAGGTTTTTGTCTTTTCGCCATAATTGCGCTTTAAACGGCGAAAATAGGCTTGCTCATTGGCTGTCCCAGGCTTATGGTGAGATGTATTATGGCCAAACGACAGAAACAGTTTTATGGCGAAACAACATGTTTAAAGCGAACCGTTGTGGCAACGTACTTTTTTTTATAAAAATTTGCATTTATTGAAAAAGTCGTTTATGGCGAAACGCTTTATGTTGAAATGCATTATGCACAAAATTTTTGCGCTTTCGAGAGCTTATGTTCAATTGCACTATGCCGAAATGCATTATGGTGGACTACAGATTTTTTATGTCGAAATGCACATTTTTTATGTTCAACTGCTTTAGCGTGAAATGTGTTATGTTGAACGGTGTTCTCTCGCAAGAAGCAAGGATCTTGGCTACACCAAATAAGAAAAAGTTACCCCCCCCCCCCCCATGATGTGCAGAATGAAGAGAAATCGTCGCGTTAGTTCTAACACCGACTATCTCATTTTTTATGAATTTTGAGTTTAGCATTGTTTCTGACGGTAAATTTTGTGGTGAATCGAATTCCGTTGGTAATTTAACCCTATTACCAACAGAAAACGAGTAGTTCACGATTTATCCAAAAGGTGACGCATTGATACCAATGAGAAATTAATCAGTATTTTTACTCTCCTGAAAACCTTGGAAAAATAAGATAGACGGTGTTAAAACTAACGCGACGAAATGAAACACGCGTGCTCCCGTTTTCAGAGCTCCCCTTGGCGTCGTCGCCAAATACTTTTTATTAGGGATAATACTTTCTTAAACTTCAACAAGCATGGAGGGCCATTCTTAATTTTTGTTTTAAGTTAGACATGCATTTTTATCATTAATTAAATATAGCTTTACGTACTTTTTGTCGGTGAAAGCCATTATTTTTATCCCCTCAAACCCAATTGAGAAAATAAGGGCCGAGGGAAAATAGTTCTTAAATTTTTTAGTCGAGCAGTTTTTAGATGGGCGAAAGGAAATTGACTGTCCCACACTGTTCTTCCCCTTCTCAAACTTTTACCCTTTAATTGACCTCAGTTTAAATCACTTAAGTGCCACGTGGGTTTCTTGATTGCGAGTGGAGAAAATTTAAAACCATAACTCAGGTGAACCAACTAAGTAAAGTAAGTATACTTAGTTGCAGCCCCTGATATCCGTCACCAATGTAAATAAGGGGGATGTAAATAAAGCGATGTAAATGACAATAACTTCTTTAAGAAATAAAATAAAGTAACTAGTCTGGAGCAGGCCCCGACGGGAAGTTCCAAAAAGAGAAGATTTTGTTGGTTATTTTAACGGTGGCGGGTGGTGGTTGGGGGTGGGACTTGGAAGATTTCAGGACACCGATGGATGTCAAACGAAGTTTTTCAGGATTGCCAACGTTCAGAGAAATCCCAGACGACATGGCGGTCGGCAAATAGGTGCTCTGTGAGCCGAAATGGGATCAGGAGTTTAATATCTCCATAACGGCTGGTCTGAGGATTAAAATGAATAAAGTACTTTATGTAGGGAATATATTTCCTTTCGTTTTGCTCTTATTTAGTTTTTGTGTAGGATTAACTGTTCAGAAGTTCTAAGCGAAACAAATTACTTATGTAAAATATCTCCATAACGGCTTGTCTGAGGGTTAAAATGAATGAAGTACTTCATGTAGGGAATATAATTTCAATTCATTTTGCTTTTATTTATTTTTTGTGTAGGATCAACCGTTTAGAAGTTATGAGCGAAAAAAGATTACCTAGGTTAGATAGCTCGATACCAGTTCCTGTAACCATCCCTAACAATTTAGACGTTATGAGCGAAAAAAGATTTCCAAGGGAAATATCTCGATAACGGCTGTTCTGAGGATAAAATGAATGGTAAACTTTATGTAGGGAATTTAATTTCCTTTCAGTTTGCTTTTATACATTTTTTGTGTAGGATTAACTGTTGAGAAGTTATGAGCGAATAAAATTACATATGTTAAATATCTACATAACGGCTGGTCTGAGGATTAAAATGAATGAAGTACTTTATGTAGGGAATATGATTTCCTTTCATTTTGCTTTTCTTTATTTTTTGTGTAGGGCCCTCGGTAGCTCGGTGTGTAGCCTGAAAGACTCCGGTGCAGAAATTCTAATCCTTACACGGGTTCTAATTCTCTGGGGGGCCCGGGATTATTTATCTCCAAAATGTAAATATCAATGGAAACACGCGCCGTCCACGACACCTTAAAATTAGGTAGTTGGACGTAAAAGCCTAATGTCAATAAAATGCTCCTAAAAGGATTGACGTTGATATTTATTTATTTTTATATTTATTTATTATTTTTGTGTAGGATCAACTGTTTAGAAGTTATGAGCGAAAAAAGATTACCTAGGTTAGATAGCTCGATACCGGTTCTTGTAACCATCCCTAACAATTTAGACGTTATGAGCGAAAAAAGATTTCCAAGGGAAATATCTCGATAACGGCTGTTCTGAGGATAAAAATGAATAAAGTACTTTATGTAGACAATTTAATTTCCTTTCAGTTTGCCTTTATACATTTTTTGTGTAGGATTAACTGTTGAGAAGTTATGAGCGAATAAAATTACATATGTTAATATCTCCATAACGGCTGGTCTGAGGATTAAAATGAATAAAGTACTTTATGAAGGGAATATGATTTCCTTTCATTTTGCTTTTCTTTGTTTTTTGTGTAGGATCAACTGTTTAGAAATTATGAGCGAAAATACTGGTTTGAAGAGCTTCCAACGAAAACTTCCTTAAAGAGAAGTATCTATATAGGAGGGGGAATTATAACGGAGGGGACGTAAAACGTAGTGGGAAGTATATGGCAGGGGAAGTATAACGGAGGGGAAGTATAACGGAGGGGGATGTATAACGGAGTAGGAAGTATATGGGAGGGGAAGTATAACGGAGGGGGAAGTATAACGGAGTAGGAAGTATATGGGAGAGGAAGTATAACGGAGGGGGAAGTATAACGGAGTAGGAAGTATATGGGAGGGGAAGTATAACGGAGGGAGAAGTATAACGAACGGGGAAGTATAACCGAGGGGGGGAAGTATAAGGAAGGGGAAAGTATAACAGAGGGGGAAGTATAACGGAGGGGGAAGTATAAGGGAACGAAAGTATAAAGGAAGAGGATGTAGCAGGGAGGGGTGGTTAGGGATGGTTAGGGATGGTTAGGGATATAACTTCTTTAAGAAATAAAATAAAGTAACTAGTCTGGAGCAGGCCCCGACGGGAAGTTCCAAGTATAAGGGAACGAAAGTATAAAGGAAGAGGATGTAGCAGGGAGGGGTGGTTAGGGATGGTTAGGGATGGTTAGGGATGGTTAGGGATGGTTAGGGATGGTTAGGGATGGTTAGGGATGGTTAGGGATGGTTAGGGATGGTTAGGGATGGTTAGGGATGGTTAGGGATGGTTAGGGATGGTTAGGGATGGTTAGGGATGGTTAGGGATGGTTAGGGATGGTTAGGGATGGTTAGGGATGGTTAGGGATGGTTAGGGATGGTTAGGGATGGTTAGGGATGGTTAGGGATGGTTAGGGATGGTTAGGGATGGTTAGGGAGAGGGAGGTCACATCGAGCTCCGTGTTTTTGACTGTAACTGAGTATTAAAAAAATTGTGTGTGCATAAATTTGGTGTCTACGGATTCAGCGAAGAAATTTCTTCAAATGGATACGTCAGTTGCCTGAAAGTGGTGAGTTTTTACCGCAGTTTAAATATTTTTTGTTTTGGACGATTTTTTCGATTCAAAAAAATATTTTTGATTCGCCAAAACTCGTCCTACCGAGTCAAATTTGGTGCCAATCGATTCTGTGCTTTTTTCCTGATTTAAACAAGCCTGATTTTTCGAAAATTGGCCAACGGAAACCGAAGTTACGAGCGTTTTAAGTTTGAAGGATTAAGTAACCTCTCGCCACGTGGTGATTCCTAAACTTAAAGCGCGAGTGAAATTTAAGTATTCATCTGATCAGGGGCTTCACCACGAGTCCAAAAAGCCCACTCTTGAGTTTTTTGACCGACGGATTTGGGAGATATGAGCGGATAAAGATTAAAAACTAGGTTAGGATTTCAACGTGGTCCCGGCCGAAGCGTGTTTGAATTCAAAAGGGGAATTGTTAGAAGCTTACATATTAAAATTGAATATTAAAGACAACTTATGAACACATGAGTTTGAATAGAACACTAAGGTCAATAATTAATAATTATTGTGCCCGGTTCATTACTGACTCGACTTAGAAAATTTTCGAGAGAAAGAAAAATTTAAAATATTATTTTAAAATACCCCCTAATAAAAGCAACTTGTTAAGGGTTGATGCTAGAGGGTTGGGAAAAAAGTTCTGGGGGTAAGTTTTTGCCCCTTCAATTTTGAGTATAGGCAAACCATAAAGACACCCGCGCACTGCGGGTTAGTATTTTCACCGTCGAAGGGGCAAAATGCCAAAACCCCACAAAAATCGAAATTCTGAGCTCCAGGATGATCCCCAGAGCCATGAGCATCGAGAAAGGCGGCGTCACAACTCTGATTTGTTTTCTACACCTAGAGGATCGCCGGCAGCAGACATAGATCAAAGTCCTTTCAGGGCCTCGAAAGCGCTACGAAGGACACCTCCTTCTCCTCCTCCTTCGAGGAGGAAGGAGTCGATAGAACTGTCGTCTTCAGACGAAGAAGAAAGCAACAGGAATCACACAGCATGATCAGCATAATAGACCCTAGCCGAGCAGACCCGGTGGATACCGCCATAGCAAGCGAATATGAACAGGAGAGCAACAACGAACAAGCGCCGACGAGTCACTCGAATAGCCCCTTCGAAAGACAGAAGAATCCCGATGCTCAGAGAAGCAAACGCCCTCGAACTGCGGAGGTTGCATATGGAAGACTCCCCCCCGAGGATCGAATTGACCATCTGAAGGCTAGAAGGAGAGCAAACATGATTAAGAATGAAGTCAACAGCTACTTACGATACAAGCCGAACAGGATCAACCCGCAGGTGACGATCTATGTTACTGGAAAAGTAGAAGAGCTCCTTGAGATAGTGAATCAAATGACAATAGAAAATGCTTACATCGCCTCAAAGCTGAGAACTCATATCGACGCCGCCGCACGCGCTGAGCAGCAAAACATTGCTCAGGAGGTAGCTGAAGCAGTAAGACCGTACTTCGCCAATGTAGCCGAGGAATTGAAGAATGCGGCTGTAGCTCCTTCTGTTACGATTTCCCTATTAAGGCTGTGATGAACGAGCTGAAGTCGTGCGTTACTGCCCTCAAGGAGATAGAAAAGTCGCACACTGCGAAGTCCGTAGCGAGTACACCGAAAAGACGACAAGCAAGGAACAACCTAAAATCAAACGCAATTAATAAAGGACTGCTAGCTGGACCGCAAGCTAAGCAAGACGACCCAGCAGAAACAGCAATGAGCGCGGTTGAGAGTGACGTCGCCGACGTAAACGCACCACTATGGAGCGAGGTACTTAAGAAGAAAAAGAACAAAAAAAGACGCAGCCTCGGGAAGCCGACCCAAGCGGAAGTGAAATGGATGTTGACGTGATATTGGCAACTCGCAACTTAACTGACTTAGAAGATAGAAGCGAGGTTAGAAACGCTATCGGCAGGAGAAAACTGGCAACCCAAAATGATAAGAAAGAAAAGAAGAGAACCAGAAACTCAAAAAAAGTCGCTACAACCCTTCAAAAGGAAATAGAATTTCAACGGGCAAACGTCGGCAAGCTCATCTTTTTTGACAAGGTTACGGAAAACGACAGAGAAAACGATAATGAAACACCGGCGGATTTCCTTAAGAAAGTTAAGGAAGCGATTGATCCGAGGAATAATGACATTAAGATAGAGGATATTCGTCTTACAGCCAGAGGTGGAGTGGTCGTGAAAACTTTGAATGCAGAAGACTCGGCAAAAGTCCGCAACCTCCCCGCAATGGAGAGACTCGGGGCCACAGCAAGAAGCCTGGAGCCAAGGAAACCACGTCTGTTGATCCTAAGAGTAGACAAAGAGCTGAAAAAAACTGAACTACACGAACAATTAGCGGCAAGAAACGAAGAAGAATGGTCGACAGAGCAAGTGAAGCCTCTGTATACTATCCGATATGGAACAGGCAAGGACAGCGAAAGATACACGACATGGGTAGTCGAGGTTCCTGCACTCTCATGGAAAAAGGCAGTAGAAAATGGCAGAGTCTTCTTAGATTATCAGACTTGTAAGGTCAAAGACTACGTGGAGGTATCTCGCTGCTATAAGTGCCAAGGATACGGCCACGTGTCAACGAAGTGTTCGGCAGATAGCGAGACGTGTGCGAGGTGCGCGGGCAATCACAATACACGGCAGTGCCAAAGCGAGCAGAAAAAGTGCCCTAACTGCACGAAAATTGGAGCGGACAGCGCCCACAGAGCTGGTGATGCCATGTGCACTGCCCAAATACGAGCGAAGGCTAAGCTATTGAATTCAATAGACTATGGCCAGAATTAAGATTGGACAACTTAACATGCATAAATCGGCGATAGTGCAAGATGAGATGAGGGCACTTGCGCTGAAAGAAAAAATTGACATACTGTTAACACAAGAGCCAAATATAAAGCGAATCGAGAAAGGTATGGGAGTAGTGGCTCGCTCATTGTACAATGGCGCCAACCCAAGTGCGGGAGTGGTCGTCCTCAACAAAGATATAAAAGCCATGGTGCTTCCTGAAGCAAATGACGAAATAATGTGCGCTAAGATATCATACCTCGGAAGAGAGTTGGTAGTCGTTTCTGTATACGCAAGGACCAGAAGAAACGTTGATGGCAGAAATGTCACAGTAGATGTAGCAGAACACCTAGAAGTACTTCGAACGATCACTCTGAAATATGCAAACAGCGATATACTGATAGGTGGTGATTTCAACGCCCACCATCCAGCCTGGGGAGATGCGAATGCTGACCTAAGAGGTACGACGGTCTTGGAGTTTGCTGTGTCTGGAAACCTTTGTTTGCTGAACTCAGAAGACTCCCCTGCAACATATCACAGCACTCAGGGCTCAACTGCGATTGACCTAATGATGGTTACTAGAAGGCTGTATACGGAATGCACTAGCTTCGTCATAACCCCGGACGCCACACCAGCGATCACGCTCTTATAACGGCGACAATTAACCTAAGTAATGGCCGCTTGGCTTCGAAGAGAAGAATGCGCCGCCGCACGGACGGAATACCTTCAGAAAAACTTGCTGACTTTGTTGATTTTGAGCTAGCCCTACATGCGCATACGCTCTTGTGGCCGGCAGCTTCTGCACCTGAAATAGACTCCAAAGTGGATATTATTAGCAACATACTCAGTGAAAGGGTGGCAAAAATTACCCCTATTCGAACTAGCCGTAGTAAACTCCCTTGGTGGAACGAAGAAGTTGAGACGCTTCAAAGCACGGTCATACGCCTTCGTCGAGCATACCAGCGCTGTAGAGATCCCGCCACGCGTGAAATCCGTTGCAGAGAATTCAGACGGGCCAGGACTACGTTTAACATAGTCCTGAGAAAGTCGAAGCGAGAAAGCTGGCGCAACTTCGTTGAGGAAGAAGATAGCAACACCTGGGGCACGCATACCAAAGTAATATTCGATAAGATCTCCCCGCGCCCAGCGTTACGTACTTTCGGCACTGGAGTCGAATCGTTCAAGGAAACAGGTGACATGCTCCTCGAAACCGCATTCCCTCTCGATAACCTGACCAGGACTCAGATGAACATCGACGAATTAGAGCGAGTAGCGCGCCGTCCCTCTGGAGCTAGAAGAAGAAGAATCAGGAGTCTGGGATGAGAGCGACGTGCTAATGGCTATTGAAGACCTCCGCTCAGGAAGCGCTCCAGGACACGACGGAATTGAAGCAGCGACCCTGAAAAAAAAAAAAAAAAGTACTTCCGCCATACTTACTACAGCTGTTCACAGACTGCGTTAGAGTCAAATACTTCCCGAAAGTTTGGAAGAGAGCGAACATTTGTGCCTTTCTTAAGCCTGGGAAACCTCCGAACGACCCGTCATCATACCGCCTTATTTCCCTCCTATCGGTCTTGGGAAAGACTCTTGAGAAGATGATGTTACGCAAGTTCCAAAGCGATGCCCCAGACGTCATGCATCAGAGACAATTCGGAAACATTCGTGGAAAGTCGACCACAGACGCGATTCACCAAATGATGAGTGAAACCAGGAGCTCAACATCAAACTATGTGGTTGGTGTAATGTTTGACATAAGCAAGGCATTCGATCGAATGTGGTGGCCTGCGCTGATTAAGGCTATGGTCGCTAAGCAGCTTAACCGAGGCCTCATAGAGCTCATAAAAAACTACCTACAGGATCGAACCGCGCAACTAGACGAGTATAGCGCAGAATGTATTAGACGTGTCACCATGGGCTGCCCACAGGGATCTGTGCTTGGCCCGTTCCTGTGGTCAATCTTGTTGACGACATTCTTAGGATCATCGAACAGCTTGAGGACGGCATTTCTCCGTTCGTCTACGTAGATGACCTAGCTGTCCTCCTGCACGCTAGGACAAAAGCAGAAATAGAACGCCTCGGCGCGCGAACAGTGGCGGCTGTCGAACAGTACTGCACCTCGACGAAACTGGAGATCGCAGAAGGTAAAACGGTAATGTGCCTACTGAAAGGAAAAATGAATATGCGAAGCCCGCCAGTAATACGACTCAAAGGCAAAACGATCAAGCATGACCCGGATTTGAAATACCTCGGAGTGAAAATCGGCACCAGATTCAACATGGATTCACATATAAAGGACGTGCGCGAAAAAGCTTAGCGAATTCGGAAGGATCAAGAACATCAGCTCCGTGACATGGGGCGCTACCTTCAAGTAGAAGAACATGTATTCAGCGCTGTTCGAAGCAACCGCCTTATATGCATGCCCAGCATGGACCTTCGATCTGAAGAGCAGGCATTGGAACGAGTAATAAAGGCACAAAGAAGCGCTCTGTTAATGACGACTCAAGCTTACAAACGACCTCGACTGCAGCCCTAAATGTGATAAGTGGAGTAGTCCCGATTGACCTAGTCGCAAAGGAAAGAGCCATGGTATGGAGAGTTAGTCGAAATCTAGAAATACCAGTAGCTGACTTGCAAGATGAACACGACATAAAGGAATGGACCTTACAGCAATGGCAAGAACGATGGGAAAACAGTGACAAAGGAAGATACGTACCTATTCTGGCAACAAGTAAAAACAAGGATGGACAAGAAGTTCATACAGATGGACCATTATTTCTCCCAATACACGACGGGGCATGGAGATTCAAGGAAAAAAGTTACTTGGTTCCTTCACCGCTGTGCGGGTGTGGTGGCGCAGAGTCAGCAGAGCACGTGTTCCTTCTTTGCCCGATGG